>OFHV01003801.1:0-36015 GCA_900245895.1 Lacerta bilineata
CCAAAATGTTCGAGTCGCAAGGCGTTCGAGATCCGAGGTACGACTGTATGTTCTTCTAAAAATTTAAATAAAATAATGCTTTCAGCTTTGGGTTTTTCTGCGCTGAATGAAATGGTCTTAAATTGATGCTGTGAGCTATCTTTAGCGGTTGTGGAAAGCTTTTGAGTATTTCAAATAAACAAATGTCAGTGAGACTAATCCTGCACATAAGATTTACGTTGTCTGCTTCATGTTGCATTTGTGAGGTTCTATCGTGTCGTTGTTGTTTATTGTTTGCAAGCCGCTTTGCGATTCGCGCGAACGAAAAGCAGCGTAGCTTATATGACGATTCCACAATGTTTCCCACATTTCTAATTGAATATCATGTCCCACATCCATCGCCTACTTTATCATCACCTCTTTTACCTCCTCATCCTTAGTATACCATTCCAGTAAATAATTATACATTTTGGGTAACCGTTTTCCTCTTCCCTCCAATATTTCCATTTGAAATTTAGACTTATTATTTTCAAAATTACATTTCTCCCCTTCATTAAATAAATTATATACCTGATGATATTGTATCCAACCTGTCAATTTATTTGCCACCTGTTCATACGGTTTAATATTCCATCCTTTCTCTGATTCCACTAATAGCTCATCCTATGTTATCCAATTATCTTCTGTATTGATTTTTTTTTATCGTTAGAAGTTCTGTGGGTGACAGACATCTAGGTGTTTTCCTCTCTAATAAGTTTCTATATCTTTGCCAAACTTCATATAACGGCTTTCTGAACACGTGCTAAAAATTCCTTGTGGACTTTCACTTTGTCTTGCCATAAATATGATTGCCACCCGTATCTATTGTTAAATCCCCCTACAAGCAAAATGATTATTGTATATAACTTTATTTAAGTTTGTATTTGCGGTGGACTTTTCTTCTTTTGGTTGTATTTGTAAAATCTATAATAAATATAAAAAAAAAAAAAAATCCCTAAATCCAATATTTCCTTCATCTTTTAATACCATCCATTCTTTTAGCCAGATCAAACAGGATGATTCGTAATAAATTTTTAAGTCTGGCAAGCCAAAACCGCCTCTTTCTTTTTTATCCACCAACTATTTATGTTTTATTCTTGGTGGTTTGCCCTGCCAGACAAACTTTGACAGTATCTTCTGCCACTCTTTGAATTGACTTGTCCCTTTGACCACAGGCAGCATTTGAAAAAGAAACAGAATTCTGGGCAAGACATTCATTTCTGGCGCTACCAAACAAACAAATAAAATGAGGGGAAGTGCATCTATTGAGTTACACCAGTTGAGTTTTCCTGCTTGAGTTACACTGAGTTGCTGGGTCATGTCGGTTAGCTATGCTGGTGAATCTTGTCACATTACTGCCTAGATGGGCAGTAGGCTCTTACGACCATTGGGTCCTAAGTGGGCACAAAACTGTATGTTTCTCCTCCTATTTACTGTTAATGAGACGGGAGTAGTGTTCATTTTAGTTACGATGTCCTGGTAAATGGATGTTCAGCCAGCCTAAATCAGAAACTAGTAGGTGTACAAGTGGGACCTGCAAGTAAATGTTGCAGGGTGCTGTTTAGGGTGCCAGCCAGCCATGTGCTATGAACCTCCCCGCCAACTACCCCTCTGTTACGGTACTAAGTGTATTATTTCCGAGGTGTTCCGGGTCACTTTTTCTATCCACCCCACCTCGATGCCTTGAGGTCCGTCTGTGTGGATAATCCCCTTTTATTATAACTAGGGATAACTTAGTAATGGGGTTCTCTTGTCCAGCTGACGTGGCCTGTTATATATATATACAGGTGAAACTTAAAAAATTAGAATATCGTGGAAAGGTTCATTTCTTTCAGTAATTCAACTTAAAAGGTGAAACTAATATATGAGATAGACTCATGACATGCAAAGCGAGATATGTCAAGCCTTTATTTGTTATAATTGTGATGATTATGGCGTACAGCTGATGAGAACCCCAAATTAACAATCTCAACTTTGGGGTTTTCATCAGCTGTACGCCATAATCATCACAATTATAACAAGCAAAGGCTTGACATATCTCGCTTTTCATGTCATGAGTCTATCTCATATATTAAACTCCAGTAGCTAATGAAAACAATTGCTTACATAAATGGACTTTTCCACGATATTCTAATTTTTCGAGTTTCACCTGTATATTGCTCTGGGCTCCTGGGTTGAGAATACCTCAGTTCTGTGGGTCTCTCTCTCTCAGATTCCCCCCACTGCCGTCAGTTAGCTAAACCCTTTTAGCAACTGTGCAGCCTTCCCAAGGTTTCTGCCCTTTTGCCCCTCCTGAGTGAAACTCCAAGACACAAACTATCACCCTGCAGGTCAGTTTTGCCTTTTCCCTGAGTTCACCTCCTCATGAGCATCCATATATGGCTGGACCAAATAAATGCCTCTTTTCTCTTGGCTCAACAAAAACAAGTCTTTATTTATTTCAGAACATCATGTTTCGCGTATTTCAATAGTTCATCAGCTTAGTTACATCTAAAATATAAACTCTTTTCAGTATAACTGACTGATCTTCATCCTATCCTAGCCTAACCACCACTATCCTGGCCCCACACCCCTCTTCTTCCCTGTTTCCACACACACCCTCCCTCTTCTCAACTGCCAAAACAGCCATTTCCTCCTTTTAAACAGGGGGTCGCCCCTTCCCCAAAGGATGAACTGTCTGTCAAAATGAAGGTGGCTTAACTCTTTCTGCGCTGGGATGTCATACCTCCTCCACCCTAGGGCCAATCCAGCCAGCCATGCTTTTTTTCCTAGGGTAATTCCTCCATGGTATTTCCATGTGCAAAGCAAAGACATCATCTTGCCGACAAAGGTCCGTATAGTTAAAGCTATGGTTTTCCCAGTAGTGATGTATGGAAGTGAGAGCTGGACCATCAAGAAGGCTGATCGCCAAAGAATGGATGCTTTTGAATTATGGTGCTGGAGGAGAGTGTTCTTTTGTGTTGTATTTGTTGTTTTTTATGATGTGTTGTATTTGTTTATGTTTGTTGTGGAAAAGCAATAAATTTTTGTTAAAAAAAAAACTGGCAGTGGTCTATTAGCTAAAAACTGGAAGACAGGATTTACCAACGATTGAAGAATGGCAGATGAAAATGATGGGACTATATGGAGCTTGCTGAACTGACCGGGAAACTCTGAGAGCGGAGGAATGACGCGGTGGAGAAAGATTGGAATAAATTTAAAGTATATCTAAAGAAGTATGCTAAAATTAATATTTGAAACAAGCAGGGATAAACAAGTTACAGGTGTGCATGCACACGAAAGCTCATACCAAGAACAAACTTAGTTGGTCTCTAAGGTGCTACTGGAAGGGATAAACAAGTAAGCAGCAGATAATAGAAGTTAGATAAGTGATAGTTATAGATGAAGTAATGTTATGATTATTAAATAAGAGAAGTTGATTTGTGTATTAATATGAGAACAGAAAAAGGTAAAGAAATTACTAAAGATGATTTACAAGGGAAGCAGACGGAGAGGGCGAGAGGAAGTCCACTTACAATGTTTTAAAAGAAGGTTAGTTAGATATAAATAATTGTTTTTATTAATTTCATGTTTTGTGTATTGTTGTAATGTTCTTTTTTCTCTTTTTTGTTTGTTACGGAAATTACCGGGTCGAGGCTGCTCAGCTCCCGGTCCTACGGAGGAAGCCCGTGGTTCGCTGCGGAGGCAATGGAGACCAGCCGGAGATTGGAGCAAAGGCAAAGAAGTTTATTGCGCAACAAGGCTCAGGAGGGTCTGAACCCCGAACAAAGGGTGTCATGGAACTTTTAAAACTTCCCGCCATTGCCCAGAATACATAGCGAAATACATCATCAAAACGTCAGAGAGAGGGTGGAGAGGGGAGGTTCTAGCGAGATTTACATACGGGAAAAACAAGTTTTACATGTCAAGAGGGGTGGCAGGAACTGGTGATGAGATTTAGGGTGGGTGCAATACACATTGAAGGTTTCCACTGGGGAAGAACAATGGGGAACTCTTGAGAGGATGTCGGCTGTCATGGTAACTGATGGATGGGTGCTCAAGTATAGTACCGGGAGGGGTGTATTTCCTCCTGCAGCTGGATGAGTACGTGACTCGCTGCATAAGGGATTATGAAAGTCACTGAGCTGAGTGTCCAAAAATTATACAGTATCGAAATAACATACTTCTGATGATCGGAGGATGGCGGGGACCGAGGGGTTAGAAAGGTTATTTTATTAGGAGCAGATAGACACCTGAACCAAGCAGATCGGATATTGCATTGCTGAGATATTGATTTTTATGTTATTTAACGTTTGAGCTGTCAAACTGGCCACCCACAATCTAAATAAGTCCACTTGCAACATTGTAACAAGTTATAATTAATAGTTTCCCAAACTAGATACATTTTGGTTTCAGTTCCATTGTTCTCGCAGCAGGGAGCCTGTCAATACCCACTTAGCGTGCAGTCAAGCGTGAAGGTGATGATTGAATCACAGTAGCTGAGCTGAACGTTCCATTTTGGAGGCTGGGCTGAATGCATGCTCCTGATTGGTGGGTTTGCCGCTCATTGAGAAAATGGAGCGCTGTTTGACAGGAGCGCTTTTCCAGGGGCTTTTCGGGACGCAGATTGGGGTTTTGGGGGGAACCCTTCATCGCGAGGGTTTTATGTGGGTGCTTGTGCGACTTATGTGTGGGGAGATGTCCAGAATAGGGTGAAGGGGTACCCGCTCATCGTCGGGGCGAAAGGGGAAGAAGGAGGCTTCCAGGTCCCGCATTCGGCAGCGCGGGAGTCCGGCGAGGTGGCTGCGCGGTGGGGAAGGTGGCGGCTGGAATTTTCCTTATCATGTTGTATGTGTAGTTTGTTTGTGTTTTGTTCAATAAAACAATAAATTTGTGAAAAAAATAAAAACTGGCAGTGGTCTACTCCCTTTTTTGGAGTTCGGGTCAAAGTTGTTGAGCAGGGAGGAGGTAAAATGTTGAGCTTTTTTTAGGGGAGCCACAGTTGTTCAGCTTCTTTGGGGGGAGCCAGTGAGGTACCAGTGATCTACCACAGACGTCCGGTGATCTACCGGTAGATCACGATCTACGTGTTGGACGTGCCTGGTATATAGGATTACAGTATCTATCCTTTGAAAGCATGGTCCAGGTACTCTCCATCACTGGCGGAGGAAAGGGGTGCGGTGGGGGCAGTCCGCCCCGGGTGCCATCAACGGTGTGTGTGTGTGTGTGTGTGACAAAATGCAACTTGACGCTGCCTCCCCTTCCCGGCGATTGGCAGGCTCTCCCTCCCCGTTCCATACATGTCCTGCCCTTGGGGGGACGGACGGACCCTGCCATGCCTCGTGAGCAGCGGCACATCTTCGAGCGCAGCCACACGCACACCGAGTGGGTGACATTCGGCACACTGCCCGCCTGCGACTCCCAAGCCTCGGGGTAAGGGGGAGAGCTGTGCTGCTTTGCCAGCAGCCTTCCCCCCTTTCTTCTTCTTTTTTCTGCAAGTATATTTTTATTTTCAGATAACAAAACGAGTACACGTTTACCAAATATAATCTTTAAATTATAACAAACTCCGACGAGTTTCCTGACGTCCCTCCTTCTCTACTTTAGTTTTCTGGATTCCTTCATTCACCTGCTTTCCCATAACTTTCTCCACATTTTATTTACATTACAGTAATACCACTATCTATGGTTATTCTTTCTGTTATATTGCAAGTGTTTCACCACACCTGTCAGTGTTTTTACAATTTTTTAAATATTCTAAAAATTCACTCCCTTCTAATTGGAACTTCTGGTCTCTCTGGTTTCTTATTCTCCCAGTCAGCTTTGCTAATTCTGAATATTCCAGCAATTTCATTCTCCATCCTTCAACCGTTGGCAAGTCCGTCGATTTCCATTTCTGTGCTGGTAATATTCTAGCTGCTGTGGTGGCATATAGAAAAAATATTTGATCTCCCCCCACGATTTCCTCACCTACCAGTCCAAGCAAAAAAGCTTCAGGTTTCTTCGAGAATGTATATTGAAATATTTTTTTTCAGTTCATTATATATTAATTCCCAGAATATTTTTACCTTATCACATACCCACCACATGTGATAAAAATCTCCTTCCTTCGGATCACATTTCCAGCACTTCTTATTACTTTTCCTATACATTTTTGCTATTTCCCTTGGTCACAGACTGGAGCCCCATTGTTCACAGCAATGTTATACCGAGGTGGGGAAAACCTTTAAGCCCTGCAACCAACCAACCAACCCAGGCCCTGCACTTGTCATCTAAGGCCCTTCTCTATGTCCTCCATCCCAGAGAGTTTTGGAGGGTGGCAATAAGAGAACGGGCCTTTTCTGCAGTGGCTCCCCGATTGTGGAATAGTCTCCCCGAAGGCTCGCCTTGGCACCATCATTACATGTCTCTTTGCCAAGCATTAAATAATCTATGGTCTGTGAAAGTGGGGTGGGTGGGAGAGAGGATTGTTTATTACTATGAAATACATCACCCCTTTTGTGATGTATGTATGATGTATCTGGGGTGGTGGTCTTCGGTTACACCCCTTTTGTGATGTATGTATGATGTATCTGGGGGTGGTCTTGGGTTATTCATTTTAACAACTTTAAAGATAGCAATGACTTCCCTTCTCCTATTATCAAGTGTATATCCCGATTGTGGAATAGTCTCCCCAAAGGCTCGCCTTGGCACCATCAATACATGTCTCTTTACCGAGGCCGTTGGCCATTAATAAATCTATGGCATGTGAAGGTGTATGTGCAGGGAGAGGATTGTTTATTTCTATGAACTATTTTACTATTAGGCTATATGTTATTCACTATGCTAGCCAGTTATTCCCAGGCACGCCACCTCCAGATGGTGGAGATGCCAGGCGTCATCTTGGCTCCCGGGCACCTTCACTTGATCACCAACGGCCAACAGCCAGGTGCAATATGCGGTGTGGCCTAAACCACAGAGCCTAGGGCTTGCCGATCAGAAGGTCAGCAGTTCGAATCCTCACGACGGGGTGAGCTCCCGTTGTTCTGTCCCAGCTCCTGCCAACCTAGCAGTTCGAAAGCATGTCAAAGTACAAGTAGATAAATAGGTACCGCTCTGGCAGGAAGGTAAACGGCGTTTCTGTGCGCTGCTGTGGTTCGCCAGAAGTGGCTTAGTCATGCTGGCCACATGACCTGGAAGCTGTACGCTCCCTCGGCCAGTAACGCAAGATGAGCGCCGCAACCCCAGAGTTGTTCGCGACTGGACCTAACGGTCAGGGGTCCCTTTACCTAATTTCAAATACTGCCATGAAGCTTCTGCCCACAAATCAGTTTTGCAAAATGCACAGTGACAAACAACACAGGACTCTTTGCAAGCCACAAGAGAACACTTTTAATATAGACATCGACTTCATACAAGACATGTGGTTTTGGTTTGACTCATTGTCTAGTTGTAGATTTTCCAAGGGGAAAAAAACCTAAAAAAACTTTTCAGACATTCACAGAAGTTTCCAGGTGGAATATTTCCCATAGGAGAAACAGATACAGAGTTATCAGCATACTTGCCTTCTTCAGAGGGTTTTTCCAAAGGGTTTCTCTAACCAGGGAAAGGGTGGGAGCAAGAATTGATAGCCACCCACCACTGGCGTTTATTTACCAAAGACATAGTGTAAAAATTCAACGAGGCGACGCCACTACATAGAACCAGATTGTGCATGTTAAGACAGTTTCAATTCAAAAACAAAAACCCAGGACAGTAAAATGGGGGGGAAAACCCATTTTTTAAAAAGGAACTAAAATTACTCCAGAAAGCAACTGAGTTGTCTTACCATCTTCACATCCAATTTTTTTTTAAAAAAAAATCCCAACAAGAAAGTACAAACCCCAAGCGCTCTCCCTTCGTATTTAAAAACGCCCCTGGCCAAAAAAACAAAACTTAGGCATTCCTGTCAATCCGTACGTCTATCTCCCTGCCACGAAGCTGGATCCCGTTCATCATACGGCAGGCTCTTTCGGCGACTTCCGGGGATTCAAATCGGACCACGCCGCACCCTTTGGACTTGCCGTTCTCCATTTTGATGTCTGCATACATGACGTGGCCTGTGGGAGAAGACTTGGCTTTAGCCCGGCTCTGTCCTCCTTTCTCAACCTTTTAGCACTGCATTCCTTATCAGTTATAGCTCCGCCTTATCCATTTCTATACTGCTTCCATGTTATTTTGATACTGGCTCTCGTAGGAACGCCTTGACTTTAAGTCTGAGAGCTGGTCTGGAAGTCTGGAGCAGCAGAGAGATGCTGGCAGGTAGGCCACTCGGCCTTTTATTAGAGGTACCCAAATGATTTCCTCAAACGCTCAAGCTGTGCGGCTGCAAACCTGAAGCTCAGTGTCGTAGCATCTGCTTTGCATGGGGAATGTATCAGGTTTGATCTCCAGGTAGGGCTCGGAAAGACTTCATGCCTCAAAACCCCAGAGAGCCACTGTCAGTCGGTGTAGACCAGGGTTTCCCCAAACTTGGGCCTCCAGCTGTTTTTGAACTACAATTCCCAACAGCCCTGACCACGGATTCTGCTAGCTACGGATCAGGGGTGTTGTAGTCCCAACAACAGCTGGAGACCCAAGTTTGAGAAACCCTGTTGTAGACCATACTGAGTGCCAAAAACAAACCCCTGTGTTGCAATGAGAACCAATCACAGAAATAAAGACACAACACGTAGGCCAGGGGTCAGCAAACTGTTTCAGCAGGGGGCCGGTCCACTGTCCCTCAGACCTTGTGGGGGGCCGGACTATATTTTGAAAAAACAAAAAACAAAAAACGAATTCCTATGCCCCCAAAATAACCCAGAGATGCATTTTAAATAAAAGGACACATTCTACTCATGTAAAAACATGCTGATTCCTGGACCGTCCATGGGCCGCATTTTGAAGGAATTGGGCTGCATCTGGCCCCTGGGCCTTAGTTTGGGGACCCCTGACATCGGCCAATAACTGTCAGAGCATATATAATGGAATAATGATATCATTCAAAAAGCAGAAATAAATCTTGTTAGCCTACGTGTTGTGTCTATATTTCTGTGATGTACAGGTGAAACTCGAAAAACTAGAATATCGTGGAAAGGTTCATTTCTTTCAGTAATTCAACTTAAAAGGTGAAACTAATATGTGAGATAGACTCATGACATGCAAAGCGAGATATGTGTCAAGCCTTTATTTGTTATAATTGTGATGATTATAGGCGTACAGCTGATGAGAAGCCCCAAATTAACCATCTCAACTTTGGGGTTTTCATCCAGCTGTATGCCATAATCATCACAATTATAACAAGCAAAGGCTTGACATATCTCGCTTTGCATGTCATGAGTCTATCTCATATATTAAACTCCAGTAGCTAATGAAAACAATTGCTTACATAAATGGACTTTTCCACGATATTCTAATTTTTTGAGCTTCACCTGTAGACAATAGAGGGAGGTGGACCCTGTGCAAGGCAGCTTCCCATGCGGACAAACTTAATCAGCAACCCCCATGCTGTGTAAAAGTTTTTAGCCAAAGTCTAACCCTTTGCCCCCTCGAAATGGGAGAGCCAAGCCTTCAACGATGGGGGAAGGAAGTGGCAAATCCCTCTGCCCCAACCGATGCTAGATCTTACGGTAGTCAGGAGGACATCTACCCTCACTCAGGGGCGCCAGGCAACCATCCCGTCCCCAGAATGCGCCTCCTGGCCCCAAGTGCCTTCTCCCAACAAGAGAACAGGCGCCGCTACAGGGATAAGCCTGACCACTGCATCTTCCCCGCCTGCTTCATCAGAACAGTCAGCTGAAAGAAAGAGGACTGTCCATCTTCCGGCTGACTGGATGCTTCTCCCAATTTAGTCAGTTCAAAATCTACAAAAGATCTCTTCTCAGAGGACAATGCATCTGCCACACAGCCTGCTCTGGGAACTCAGCAGGAAAGAACTGGGAATTGGAGAGGTCTCCCTGCCACTTGGGGGGGGGGGCGTGCCTGATCTAATCCTGCCTAATAGAGCAACATGGGAGGGGCAACCCAGCCCACCCAACGATCCTCTCCCCCCTGGAGAATACACATAGCTCTCCCGTGTCTTTTGGGAATTAAGCTACTCACCACACTCATTGAACTTGTCTTTCAGCATTTTCCACGTGAAATCAAAAGGAAGCTAGGAAGAAGAGAGAGAAAGTTGTAGTCAGAATCATCGTCACAGGGCCCCCCCAACAATCACCCACCAGGGGGAATAAATGCACAACCACCCACCAGAAGTCAGGAACCACCCCCCTGCTAGGAAACTCAAAATGCTTTCCTACCACAATGCAGAAACTTTCCGCCCAAGACCTGCGCTACACCCAGCCACACAACCTATTGAGGTTCGAGCCTATGAAAACTTCCCTGCAAGCTCAGTTCTGATTTCTGACAGGGGGCGGGGTGGGGTGTGCGGTACTGGGCAGAGGGAGGAAAATCTACTTGGAGCAGCAGCCCAAAGCTGAACCCAGTGGCTTGCCATCTTGCCCCTTACTCACATTTCTCACAAAAATCTGGCAAGCCTTCCTGGCTACACCGGCGGCAGCGGCAGGTCCTCCGGTCCCGAGGGCGCCAGCGAAGCTCCCGGCGGCAAAGTTCCCCCTGTCCATCTCCATCGTCCTCTCAAAGGTGCTCCCCATGGCGAGCCCCATCCTGTCTAGCCCTGCTCCCATGGCGGGCCCCATCCTGTCCATGTTGGTTGCGGCAGCCCCCATACGGTCCAGCCCCATCCTGTCCATGTTGCTGGCCGCGATGCGGTCCAGCCCTATCCTGTCGATGGAGGCTGCCCCCATGCGGTCCAACCCCGCGGGCATCCTGTCCATCACGGGGCCCATTCCTGCGGGCCCCATCCCCGCAGGGACCATGCGGTCCATGCCCAGGCCCATCCTTTCTATGCCAGAGCTCATGCGGTCCACGCCGGCGCCCATGGTTGTGCCGACACGGTCCATGGCGGAGCCCATGCGGTCAATGCCAAACCCTAGCCCTGTGCCCATCCTCTCCATCCCTGTCCCCATGCGGTCTATCCCGGAGCCCATGCGGTCCATGTTGGACGCCAAGTGGTCTATCCCAAGGGGAGCCATCCGGTCCATGCCAGAGCCCATCCTGTCCACGCCGGAGCCCATGCGGTCCAGCACCAGCCCCATCCTGTCCATCTCGGAGCCCACTCTTTCTATGCCATGCCCCATGCCCGAGGGGAGCCTATCGATGCCTGTGGCCATGCGGTCGAGGCCAGGGGCCATGCGGTCGATTGTGGGGATGCTGGCCCCGCCTCCGCCGCCACCTGCAAGAGAGAAAGAGGAGAGGAGACACATCAGCAAAGGAAAGTCAGGAACAAGCACTCTAGAAAGGGGAAACTCAAGAGAAAGACCCAAGCACAATTAGTGTAATTTAAACATTGGCTTTTATTGCATTAACAGGTTCACCCACAGCCGCTTCTCCCAGCAGATTATGGACTCTGAGGTTTGCCTCCTTCAATAAACATTTTCCAATCTTCTTTAAACATGCTTTTCTTGTTCTCTAGGTTAGGTCCACAAGCTGTGCATATTCCATAAGTTTAAGTTGCCATTCTTCTTTAGCTTGGACATCATTTTCACAATGTTTTCCTTCAGGATAGTACAAGCTGTAAATTTTATATGACGATTCCACAATCTTTCCCACATTTCTAATTGAATATTATGTCCCACATCCATCGCCCACTTTATCATCACCTCTTTTACCTCCTCATCCTTAGTGTACCATTCCAGTAAATAATTATACATTTTGGGTAACAGTTTTCCTCTTCCCTCCAATATTTCCATTTGAAATTTAGACTTATTATTTTCAAAATTACATTCCCTTCATTAAATTATATACCTGATATTGTATCCAACCTGTCAATTTATTTGCCACCTGTTCATACTGTTTAATTTTCCATCCTTTCTCCGATTCCACTAATAGCTCATCATATGTTATCCAATTATCTTCTGTATTGATTTTTTTTAATTGTTAGAAGTTCTGTGGGTGACAGACACCTAGGTGTTTTCCTCTCTAATAAGTTTCTATATCTTTGCCAAACTTCATATAGCGGCTTTCTGAACACGTGCTAAAAATTCCTTGTGGACTTTCACTTTGTCTTGCCATAAATATGATTGCCACCCGTATCTATTGTTAAATCCCTGTAAATCCAATATTTCCTTGTCTTTTAATACCATCATGCATACATCACAAAAGGGGTGACCCCTTTTGTGATGTATGCATGATGTATCTTGGGGGTGGTCTTGAGTTACACCCCTTTTGTGATGTATGCATGATGTATCTTGGGGGTGGTCTTGGGTTACACCCCTTTTGTGATGTATGATTGATGTATCTGGGGGTTGTCTTGGGTTGCACCCCTTTTGTGATGTATGCATGATGTATCTGGGGGTTGTCTTGGGTTGCACCCCTTTTGTGATGTATGCATGATGTATCTGGGGGTTGTCTTGGGTTGCACCCCTTTTGTGATGTATGCATGATGTATCTGGGGGTTGTCTTGGGTTGCACCCCTTTTGTGATGTATGCATGATGTATCTGGGGGTTGTCTTGGGTTGCACCCCTTTTGTGATGTATGCATGATGTATCTGGGGGTTGTCTTGGGTTGCACCCCTTTTGTGATGTATGCATGATGTATCTGGGGGTTGTCTTGGGTTGCACCCCTTTTGTGATGTATGCATGATGTATCTGGGGGTTGTCTTGGGTTGCACCCCTTTTGTGATGTATGCATGATGTATCTGGGGGTTGTCTTGGGTTGCACCCCTTTTGTGATGTATGCATGATGTATCTGGGGGTTGTCTTGGGTTACACCCCTTTTGTGATGTATGCATGATGTATCTTGGGGGTGGTCTTGGGTTACACCCCTTCTGTGATGTATGCATGATGTATCTTGGGGGTGGTCTTGGGTTACACCCCTTTTATGATGTATGCATGATGTATCTTGGGGGTGGTCTTGGGTTACACCCCTTCTGTGATGTATGCATGATGTATCTGCGGGGTGGTCTTGGGTTATTCATTTTAACAACCTTAAAGATAGCAATGACTTCCCTTCTCCTATTATCAAGTGTACACAATTCCCCCCCCAAGTATTCAATAAACATTTTCCAATCTTCTTTAAACATGCTTTTCTTGTTCTCTAGGTTAAGTCCACAAGCTGCGCATATTCCATCAGTTTAAGTTGCCATTCTTCTTTAGCTTGGACATCATTTTCACGATGTTTTCCTTCAGGATCGTACAAGCTGTAAATTTTATATGATGATTCCACAATCTTTCCCACATTTCTAATTGAATATTATGTCCCACACCCATCGCCCACTTTATCATCACCTCTTTTACCTCCTCATCCTTAGTGTACCATTCCAGTAAATAATTATACATTTTGGGTAACAGTTTTCCTCTTCCCTCCAATATTTCCATTTGAAATTTAGACTTATTTTCAAAATTACATTCCCCTCCTTCATTAGATAAATTATATACCTGACGATATTGTATCCAACCTGTCAATTTATTTGCCACCTGTTCATAGTTTAATTTTCCATCCTTTCTCCGATTCCACTAATAGCTCATCATATGTTATCCAATTATCTTCTGTATTGATTTTTTTTATTGTTAGAATTTCTGTGGGTGACAGCCATCTAGGTGTTTTCCTCTCCTAAGTTTCTATATCTTTGCCACCATATAGCGGCTTTCTGAACACATGCTAAAAATTCCTTGTGGACTTTCACTTTGTCTTGCCATAAATATGATTGCCACCCGTATCTATTGTTAAATCCCTCTAAATCCAATATTTCATTGTCTTTTAATACCATCCATTCTTTTAGCCAGATCACACAGGACAATTCATAATACATTTTTAAGCCTCTTTCTTTTTTTATCCACCAACAATTTGTTTTATTCTTGGTGGTTTGCCCTGCCAGACAAACTTTTGACAGTATATTCTGCCACTCTTTGAATTGACTTGTCCCTTTGACCACAGGCAGCATTTGAAAAAGAAACAGAATTCTGGGTAAGACATTCATTTTTATAGCCGCTATACGTCCCCACAATGATAAGTTTAATTTACACCATATATCTAAATCTCTTTTGATTTCCTTCCTTCTTTTTGACAGCTTGGGGGAGGGGGCTTGGGAGTCGCAGGAGGGCGGGCAGCATGCCATTGCCCCCCGTGCAGGCTGGAGGGGGGCGGATGTGGCTTTCTTTGATGGGGGGAGGGAGGGAGAGAAAGCTGGATCTACATCGGATAGCTGCCTGCACGGCTTTCTTTGATGGGGGGTAGAGGAAGGAAGGAATTTCAATGCGGGAGGGTGAAAAATCCACACCGGGGACCACCTGACCTTGTTACGCCACTGCACACAACCCTGGAAGTTGACAGCCTCACGCTCCACCGACTGAGCTATGCCAGCAGTAAAGGACCACAAGGAACCAGAATAGCAAATATCTCCCTTGGTCAGAGACTGGAGTCCCATTGTTCACAGCAATGTTATACCGAGGTGGGGAAAACCTTTAAGCCCTGCAACCAACCTACCCAGACCCTGCACTTGTCATCTAAGGCCCTTCTCTATGTCCTCCATCCCAGAGAGTTTTGGAGGGTGGCAATAAGAGAACGGGCCTTTTCTGCGGTGGCTCCCCGATTGTGGAATAGTCTCCCCAAAGGCTCGCCTTGGCACCATCATTACATGTCTCTTTGCCGAGCATTAAATAATCTATGGCCTGTGAAAGTGGGGTTGGGGTGGGAGAGAGGATTGTTTATTACTATGAAATACATCACCCCTTTTGTGATGTAAGCATGATGTATCTGGGGGTGGTCTTGGGTTACACCCTTTCTGTGATGTATTCATGATGTATCTAGGGGGTGGTCTTGGGTTATTCATTTTAACAACCTTAAAGATAGCAATGACTTCCCTTCTCCTATTATCAAGTGTACACAATTTCCCCCCAGGTATTCAATAAACATTTTCCAATCTTCTTTAAACATGCTTTTCTTGTTCTCTAGGTTAGGTCCACAAGCTGCGCATATTCCATCAGTTTAAGTTGCCATTCTTCTTTAGCTTGGACCTCGCTCCGTCTGAATTATCCCTAACAGAAAGGACTCTGCAACCCCATTTCTCTGCCAGGCCCTGACTTGCTTCATCACTGGCTCACATTTTTGAACAAAAATCGGTGGGGTGTGCATTATGGAGGGTGGCTGGGCGGGGAACTGACCTGGTTACCCTAATTGCCATCTCCTTCCTCTTTGGTTGTCAGGCTAGTAAAAACAACAACCAGAAAACGCCCTTTCAAAGAAAGAGGGGGAAGCTGTCAGTGGCTGCTTTGCTGAGCACCCAAAAGATCCAAGCCTAAGAAGGGTTTGTCAGAGTTGGGAAGACACCGAGCGGGCCACACTTACCCAGCCCTCTGTCCAGGGTGTCTCCAAAGCTACGAGGCATCCCCATTTCGTTCCTCGGGAAGTCTCTTTCAAACCCACCTCCGATCGCACGGTCCATTTCTGGAAACGAAGAGCAGTTTTTAGTCCTCTGCCAGGAGAGCGGAAAACACAAAGCCAACAGACAAAGAAAACGCGGCTTCCCAGTCTACGCTGACTGGCAGCGGCTTCCTAGAGTTTCAGGCGGGGGACATTTCCAGCCCTTACTGGAGACAACAGGGATTGTTATCTGCATGCAAAGGGAGCGCTCTTGAATCCTGGAACTCAAGTCGGCAGAGCACGAGGCTCTTGATCTCAACGTTGTGGGTTCAAGCCCCACGTTGGGTGAAAGATTCCTGCACTGCAGGGGGTTGGACGAGATGACCCTTGTGATCCCTTCCAACTCAACAATTCTATGATTCTTCTACCAAGCTACAACCCACCCCCAAAAACGAGCCCAGGGAAAAATTGCCTGGTACCAACACTCATCTTTTTGGCACCCAGCAAAGGCATTTCTATTCTCTCGGGCTTTGGGGCCCAATTTATCGTGTTGTGCCAGGTAGGTGGGAATTGGTTGCCATTTCTATGTTCAGGCATATGTGGGGGAGAGCATTTTTTTTTCCATTTGATTATTGTGGATGAGCACTTTTATCTGTTGCATTGCTTTTAAATGATTAAACTTGTGGCAAATTGTATTATTGTGTTTTTACACTGCTGTTAAGTGGCACCAACACTTTTTTCTTTCGCGGCAAGTGATGAATAAGCACACAATAAATATGCTCCTTTCTGTTTGTTTGTTATGTTTTTCGTGTTCTCATTTTGTATGTTGCCTAAGCTATCCTGTGGTCTTCGGATTAACGGCAGCATACAGATTTAATTATTTTTTTAACAAATAATAATAAAAGCGCCCAGTAAAATAGGCCTCCTAGATGGAATTCAAAATCAACCATGGCCAGTCATGCTTCAAGCAAGAGCTCTCTTCTGTTGTCATCTGGCATTCAAAAGCATTCAGCTGGACCACCTATCAGCCCTAGTCAAAACACTCAGTGTCCATGAATAACACCTGTCACAGCCCATCAGCATTTGGAGGGCCCCCACAGGTCCCTCATATCGCTGTCAAGACTGAGTGAGGGAGAAATGGTCAGAATCAAAGGTTTCAAGAACCTCAGAATAGATATTCTGAAAATCTTGTGTGTTTCCTTCTATTAGTCCACAATAGAAAGTGTTCTCTCATTGTTGTAACAATTTTAAGGTATTTTATTTATATATAATAATTGTTATTAATGTACCAAAACAAATAAGGCCACGTCTGAAAAACAGCACAGGAAGACAGGCCTCACTCCATTTTGACTCCCAACTGACCAAGTATTTCTTTGTCTCAGGAACAAAGGGGGGGGGTTGCCCCTCCAGCTACTCAGCAGCCCTCTGCCTGAGTGATAATCTCTGGCATCCTGATACCTGAGTGTCAGACAAAAGGGTGTGATTAACTTGGCTGGGATATAGGGAAATGTAAATATCTTTTGTTTCACTTGATGGGTTTTTGGTGGAGGGCAAGAGGAGACATGGGGGCAGGGTCCAAGATGCTCAGATCACTGCTACCAGACCCTCCCAATTTGTGATGTAATTCTAATGTATGGAGGGGTGGTCTTGAGCTGGAGGGGGGCAATTTCAAAAGTCTACATAGGAGCTTGCGCGCCTTTGTTCGTGGTCTTTTGCTTGCAAGACACCCTGCTGCAGCAGTTTCTAATAAAGGGCTACCGCCTTGCTTTGGGAGATTCTGTATCGTCTCTATTTATTCATAAGTGCTCCTGAGAGGAGGGGAGCCCTACTAAGGCTCTCCCCTGGGTTCGTGGACTCCCTTCTGGGGTTGAACCTAATTTTTATAACATCATACAGAGGAACCCCGGGTTACGCACGCGATCCGATTACTGTGTGGTTTGCTGGTTTGACAGCCATGGACAGGAAGTCCCTACAGAGGGTGGTGAAGACATCATGGGCATAAGACATCATGGGCTTTCCCGAGTCCGCTAGGCATCATTGCAGGAGACTGTTGCCTCAGAAGAGCGAGGAACATTCTCAGGGATGACTCACAACCTGGCCAGCACATTTTAAATCTCCTGCTCGGGCAGGAGATACAGAAGCATGATAAGCCGCACCAACAGGTTCAAGAACAGTTTCTACCCGTGGGCCGTTAGGCTGCTGAATGGAAGACAGCAACACTGCAGCTGGCATTCGGGGTTGGGGTTGTACGACAGCACATAGAGTGTAAGAAGGACTGAGAGATTGTGGGGGAGAGGGGGGCTTGTTTAATCTCACTGTAAACATGTAGTACAGTGACAATAAAGTATTTCTATTTCTTCCTCAAATAAGTATATAGATGGCACTTAACACCTGAAAAATTGGCCAAAATATATAAATTCAAGTCAGATAAGTGTTGGAAGTGCCAGGAGAAAGTTGGTAATTACTTTCACTGTTGGTGGACCTGTGTCAAAATTAAAAAGTATTGGAATATAGTATATGAAAAAATGAAAAAGATGTTAGAAATCACCTTTAAAAAAACACCAGACAACGTTATTGAATTTGATACAGGAGGAAATACAAGAAGATAGAAGTACATAAAGATATTTTGTAATAAACTTGAATTATTAAATAAAGCATAGACAAGAACTTTAGTAGGAGACACGAAGAAGAACTTTAGGAAGCATTTTATTTTAACTTTTCCCCCCTCTGTCCATTTTTTTGAGTTCTATTTTTACTTGATTGTGTAATTGTATGTAATGATGTGGTTGTGTAATTGTCTTTTGTAATTGTGTAGACTGTGTTTGTATTATTATTTGTATTATCTTAAAGAAATTTCAATAAAACTTGTTTTTTTAAAAAAAAAAATTTAAAAAATGTTTCATCTCACTGTAAACACGTAGTACAGTGACAATGAAGTATTTCTATTTCTATTCCTGTATCATTCCTTCCCAAGCCCTATTAAGCGCAAAGCAGTTTATGAAGATCAGAAATCTTCTGTCTCACCGCTCATCCTGCTCAGGTTCATCCCAGAAGGGAAACGGCCCAGATTCTCCATTCCGCTGAAAGGCCCTTCCATCCCTGAACAATAAAAAAACAATGAGCAAGTTCCCAATCCCTCATGCCTTGCCAGCTAACCCATCAGTAGGATTTGAGAAGGCACCAGGCTCAGATTTCAAGAGCTCCAACGGCTCCTTTATTTTCAGACATTAGCGGTATGAAAGGCTTGGGACTTTTGAGCTTTCCCCATCAGGTCAAGCCAACCACTGTTTCACCTACTCTGGAAATGCAGTGTATGAACACATTAAATAAAAGTGTTGCAGGGGTGGCTTGGGAATATGCACGGCAGAGGAACCTGCTTTGAGGTGAGGGTCGCGTTATGTATCACCAGGACTCCACTGCAATCCTGCCACCGTACACCAGTTCTGGCCCCCGTTCCCCTACTTACCTCCCATTTTGTTCATTCCAAAGCCCAAGCCTTCTATGCCCATTCCTAAAAATGTGGGAAGAGAACAGACGAGACGAGCAGAAATTAGAACCTATGACAGCGTTAAGATTCAGAGGACTGATGCACCTGATCTGCTATTGTCTGCTGTGCAGTTTAAGATTCCAGACAGAGAGAGCGGTCTTTCCCGGCTGCACAATCCTTTCACTGGAGACATAAGCCTTCCCTAGTCTAGCATCCCATTTCCCACCGATTATTCTTGGAAAGAGGACATGAAGATTAACAGTCACTAGGGCAACTCAGTCATACGGGCAGGGTAGAAATAATAAAATTGTTATTAGCACTGCCAATTACTGGTATTTGGGGGCAGACTGCCTCTTGCTCCTACAGTCACAGGTAACTGTTCTCCACAATGCGTTGGGTCTCCCTTCCCTTTTTAAGGGAAGGGCCACTGCCACTCCTGTGGATTATCGAAGTGCCGTATGAAGGAAATCAAAATCATTTCCAGCGTGTTGCCGGACAGCAGGGATGCAGACGGTTGCTTGCTCTCGATTTAGGCTCAGGCACTCTCTTTACTCCCGAGATAAAACTTGTTTGGGACAAACAAGGCGCCGCCGACCGTTCTCAAACAAGAGACAGAGCTTTCAGCTCCACCAGCCTTCTTCCATATCAGAAGATGCTGGATGACAACTCCCTTTGTCCTTTTCCACTGGCCATGCTGGTTAGGTCTGGTAGGAGCTGAGAGTCTAAACACACCTGAAAGGCCAACTTCCCCCTATATCTGCCATATAGGGAAGAGCAGATTTAGCCCAATGGGGTGCTCTTCGGATGCTGCTGGATTATCGCCCGAAACCAGTTTGAAGCCCATATTGTGATATATGTTTCATAATTTTTGACCTGGCAATAGACCGTGAATCGTGATGTGTGTGTGTGCGATGCAAAAATCACAATGCGGGAGAAACTGTGAAGCAGGGTGGATAAAAATGATTTTTTTTAAAAAAAACCGATTTTTTAATTTAAATCGAATTTTTTTTAAATAAAAAGCTTTTTGAGGAAAATATATTACCATCCAAAGGTTATTCAATCATGAAATAAAGATTAGTTTTCCTTAAAATTGCGAAGTGTAGAATAAGGCTGTATATGTTTAATTTTTTTGGTAAATAAATTCCATTAATCCATTCACAATGTCATTTATGCTCTTCCAGAGGTTTTTGTAAGATTATTGGGCAGTTTCTCTGCCTACAAGATATTATCACAGATGCTTGGTTTACTTTTGCAGTTCTCAAAACTGAATTTGACTCAGCAGAGATCACATGCCTCTTCTTCACAGCAAAAATGTTATAACATGAACAGAGTTGAGAAAAAGACCTTAATCCTATTGTTCTACAAACCTATGAATACAGAATCAACCCCTTCAGTGTTAAGTTTCAAGAAGTTCAGTGAATAGAATAGAAACAATATTTTTCTGATTGTTTGGAGTGGAATGGATCTAATAAATCTATTTAAATTGTTATTATTAAGGTAATGATTATTTTTCTCCTTCCTAAGTACAACAGAAAAGTTGTCCAAATATGAATGATTAACCTATTAAACTGGGGATAAAAAAACTAATATGAAAAGTTGTTATTCTAAAAATCTTCATCTACTTGCATATTAAAGTTATACCAGCAAGAATTAGTCTTCATGTAGAAAACTGTGATTTAAATCAAGCCTTACTGACCGGTGATTTAAATCAGTTTTATTTAAATCAAATCCACCCTACTGCGAAGCCAGCTGTCAGGGGAACTCCTTCCCTTAGATGTTGCTCATGATTAACGACAAGCCTCTAGGTAAGCTAAATATATTTATTGTCTATAATGGAATTACAGAGTCTGTGCAGCCATGACTGCTCAGTCAGAATCAGTCCCTCGGAGTGGCGGGCTTTGCCGCCCGTGCCAACACAACTAACGGCTCGGCACTCTAAAATGACGTCTATGTTTCTTCCTCTCCCCCCTTGGCTCATTTCCCTGTCTGAGACTAACGGTGCTGGGTCTCTGCCCTGTCATCCCGAGGCTTCTCACCTCTCCCTCTTCTGGGGACATTTCCTGATGAGGGCTGGGGGAGGAAGGAGACGAATCTGTGGAGATTATAGGTTGCTGTTCTCTATAGCCCATTGACCCCCCTTCCCTGGAGGAATCGCTCTCTCTTCTCCCAGCTCCCACTAGCTCCTCTCTCTCTCCCTGCTTCTCCCGAGTAGTCCCTCTATCCCTGACACCAGCCAATGCCTCTACATAGCTCCACCCTTATTTCAGACATTGTGATGTATTAATACATTGTTTAGCTGGCGATATGTCACAAAGTTTGAAAACCAGCTCCATCCTTATTTCAGGCACTGGGATAGACCAGCGCAGAAATCATGAGATCCATTGTGATGTATTAATATACTGTTTAGCTGGCGATATGTCACAAAGTTTGAAAACCAGCTCCATCCTTATTTCAGGCACTGGGATAGACCAGCGCAGAAATCATGAGATCCATTGTGATGTATTAATATACTGTTTAGCTGGCGATATGTCACAAAGTTTGAAAACCAGCTCCATCCTTATTTCAGGCACTGGGATAGACCAGCGCAGAAATCATGAGATCCATTGTGATGTATTAATATACTGTTTAGCTCAGTGTTTTTCAAAGACTGTTCCGCGGCACACTAGTGTGCCGTGAGATGTTGCCTGGTGTGCCGTGGGAAAAATTCGAAAGAGAATTACTTTATATATAGTCAATATAGGCACAGAGTAAAATTTTTTTAACATTTTCTAATGGTGGTGTGCCTCGTGATTTTTTTCATGAAACAAGTGTGCCTTTGCCCAAAAAAGAAGGTTGAAAAACACTGGTTTAGCTGGCGATATGTCACCAAGTTTGAAAACCAGCTCCATCCTTATTTCAGACACCGGGATAGACCAGTGCAGAAATCATGAGATCCAGAAACATGACAGAACGCTAGAGGAGACAGGAAAGGAAACAGCCCGGCCCCAGTTCCTCGCTCACCTCCGGGTCCCAGGTTGCCCATACCCAAACCCTTGTTCAAATGGTTTGCATCAATAGGTATTCCTCCTGGCCCCAGTCCCATGCCAATGCCTCCGAGTCCATCTGCAAAAGAAGAGAGGTTGGAAAAACCAGCCGTCAGTATCTGTGCGTATTCACCCCCTCCCTGGAAAAGGCAGGCTAGCTCCTTCCTTGCTGCCGTTCCGCTGGCACATGAAAACCTTCTTGTTCAATGGGCTTTTGGTAACTGAACGCTTTAAATGAAAGGGCTGGTGCCGTGCTGTTTTTATTCTAACTACTGGTAGAATAAAATAATAATAAATAATAAATAAATAAAAATAATAGAGCCAGTGTGGTGTAGTGGTTAAAAGCGGTAGACTCGCAATCTGGGTGAACCGGGTTCGCGTCTCCGTCCTCCACATGCAGCTGCTGGGTGACCTTGGGCTAGTCACACTTCTCTGAAGTCTCTCAGCCCCACTCACCTCACAGAGTGTTTGTTGTGGGGGAGGAAGGGAAAGGAGAATGTTAGCCGCTTTGAGACTCCTTCGGGTAGTGAAAAGCGGGATATCAAATCCAAACTCTTCTTCTACTGTTATGTTTTAAACAGCTTTTATATAGCTTTATTTGTTTCTTGATTATGGTTTTCTACGTTTTAAGCCAGGGGTAGGCAACCTAAGGCCCGTGGGCCGGATGCAGCCCAATCGCCTTCTCAATCTGGCCCGCGGACGGTCCAGGAATCAGCATGTTTTTACATGAGTGGAATGTGTCCTTTTATTTAAAATGCCAACTCTGGGTTATTTGTGGGGCACAGGAATTGTTCATTCCCACCCTACCCCACCCCATATATTCCGGCCCACCACATGGTCTGAGGGACGGTGGACTGGCCCACGGCTGAAAAAGGATGCTGGTTCCTGCATTACAGGATATGTGTAAGTGGGGATTTTGCTGAGCTCATGGCAGAAACTCCTATGTATGTGTGCCAGAAATGGAGGGGGAGACTAGGAATCTGGAACGTGACGGGGGAGGCAGTAAGGAGGAAGAGGAGGACACAAGGAGAGGGAAAGTGAGGGTGTCAGGGTTGAGCCAGATGAGGAGGAGTGATGGCAAGCCCCCCCCACCCCAGAAGAATCTGGGGAAATGGAGGAGTTCATACCTGGAGAAGACTGGTGGCGGCACTCCTCAGAAGAGGAAGAATCAGACAGGGAAGTGGAAAGACCTGAACATGGAGGAGGAAGAAGTCGTCTTTCCACTTCCCTGATTCTTCCTCTTCTGAGGAGTGCCGCCACCAGTCTTCTCCAGGTATGAACTCCTCCATTTCCCCAGATTCTTCCGTGGGTGAAGCCTTGCCGGGGGGGGCGGCGGCCTTGCAACCACTCCTCCTCGTCCGGCTCAACCCTGACAGAGGGAGAGAGAGAGATAATGCAGGAAGATATGGTCAGCAAGTTAATAAAAGGATAGCCCTCCCCTGCGGCTCCCCTGACCATACCTCAAGTCTCCACAGGGTGCCACGACACACCGCTTAACCCGTTGCGTACTAATCTTACCGTGCCCAGACAGCACGGCCTACTGACCATCAGAATTTAACTTTCCCGATGGGGAAGTATTTTCAGCAGAAGAGCAGGCAAACTTCCCTTGAAAATACATTCCAGTTTCCCCGATGACAAGAGCACACTGTTCCACCGGGCAGGTGTGCAAGCTACTTCTCGCGTTGTGGCGCTGTGACACAGCTGTTTCGCCTTGTGCATCCTTTTGTGGAGATACTTACGAGGAAGCTGCTGGGGCCGCTCCGGAGGGAAGAAGTCCCCTTTCGGCAAGGCTCGTTCGTCCTGAAATATTAGGTGCCAAGATCAAAGACAAAGCCAAACGCAGCAGAAACTTGACTGCAGCATTCAATTTTTTTACACAACTGTGGAATGCCCTTCCACCAAACGAAAAACAGATAAAACAGACTTTTGAAGGCAGCTTTTAATGTTTCATGTTTTGTTTTTCTATTTTACTGGATTGTAAGGGTTGGGAGATACATCGTCCAAAACCCATTTGAAGTCCGTATCGTGGTATCAGCTTCATTATTTTTGATCTGGCAATATACTGTGAATCGTGGTGCGCGCGCACATGTGCGTGCTAAACACAAATCATGACGCGCACAAACACAAAAAGTGAAACCAGCCAATGCCTCTAACATAGTTCCACCCTTATTTCAGACATTGTTATGTATCAATATATTGTGAGGCTTAGCCGGTGAAATATTGCGATGTTGAAAGCCGGTTTCACCCAGCCCTAGCTGGAAGCTGCTCAGTGTGTCTGGGGCGCATACATACTATATATATGTGCACGGCATATAAATATTAAATTATTATTAAACTTACCATCTTCACATGCATTGGCCTATCAAACAGCAGCTGCCCATTGAACATGGCTGTGATACGGGTCAAGGAGCGTACGTCATTGATTAGCCCAACAAGGCCCTGAAGAGAAGGCCCCTGCAAGCGTTTTGTTTCGTCTGACCACATCCACCTCCTTCTCCAACAGCTGCCAAAGCATGACACTTGAACCATGAGTCTACCGGCAGAGGCCATCAACCTTTCTGGGGCCCATGGGCACCCTCTCCTCTGGGCACTTATCTCCTACATCCCCCCACCCATCTACTGTACACTGCTCCAGGTCTGGGTCAAAGTCAGATCCACTGGAATCAAAATGAAAGCTCTTGAATTTGCATGATGGGGCTCCCAAAAAACCACCATCACATTAAAGCTTACATTGGAAGATTGCAGTTTTTTTTATTTTTTTTAAGGCTGATGCATGCCTGCACCCTACCGGTAAAGTTCAAATTTTGTGGAACTGCCTTCAGGCTGAATTCAAACAGGCCCTCTCCCTAGTGAACCTTCAGGTGCCTGGTGAAAGCCTTCTAATTTTCAGCAGGCATTTTAAGGAAGGCTTTCTGGCTAATTTTAAGTCTCTCTTTTGTAACACCACAGCACACAGCTGAGAAACTATGGTGTTAAGTGGTATGTAGAAATAAATAAACGGAACCACCAATAAACACTGAAGACATCTATGGACACAGAAGTCACCTGTGATGTTGAGAGCAGCTCTTGAAAAAAATTGTGAGTATCTGTGTCTCATGTCATGTTTTTGCACCACAACAATATTGAGAAATGCTAGGTCTATGATTATGATGGTTCAGAAAATTTCATGGTGGAGTAGTGTAAAGACTGAAAAATATATGAAATTTTAAATAAATCAGTTTTACAATGTACACACCTAACTCTTCCTCAATACTTCAGCCACAGGTGGAGGGTCACATGGCAAAATCCTGAACCAAGTCTAAAAAGATTCCTTGCATGTAGAAAGCTAGCACATCAGCAGAGGTTCTAGCCAAGAGATGCGAGAACTTGTGGCCTGCCACGTATTATCAAATTTCAACTCTCATCAGCCTATAGGGGTCAGGGATGATGGAAGGCTTCATCTCCTGTACCCATAGCTAACCTCAGCTTCTCATTGACATGTTAGGTTTTTTTTCTACAGAGGAGATTGTGAGGTCCCACCCCATGTACAGCAACAGTGAACACTGTGAGCCTCAAACAACCAGTCCAAAAAGAGATTCCCACCTCAAATGCTGTTTGTATGAACTAGCCCTTAGATCAGGGCTTCCCAAACTTGGGTCCCTAGCTGTTTTTGGACTACAACTCCCATCATCACTAGCTAGCAGGACCTGTGGTCAAAAATGATGGGGAAGTTGTAGTCCAAAAACAGCTAGGGACCCAAGTTTGGGAAACCCAGCTTTGTTAAGGTTGGGAGAGAGGTGAGCATCTCCACCCAAAAGCCCATAGATTATTCCCTGGATGTATGTGCAGGAATTCTGCAACTTGTGCCCCCCCCACCTCGACTGTCACCCCACCCCCAGAAAAAGATACAAATGGCCTGAACAGCTTCAATAGCCTGCTCAAAGGTCACTGTGCCGATGCCCCGGCTCTTGCCGTCTTTGTCTTCCAGGATGTCTGCCCGGACCACTACGCCGGCCATGCTGAACACCTCCTTCAGCTTCTTCCAGCCAACTTTGTAATCCAGCTGAAGGAGGTGAGGAAGAATGGTTTAGTAATTTGTACAAAGAAAATGCATTTTACAAAGAACAGGTTGCATCGGGCGAAAAGGAAACCCGTGTAATGTAATGTGACAGCTGCAAATCCCGCGACTCCAATTAAGGTCACAGAAATGCTGGATCCGTTGCCTTGACCGTTTGTCAACTCCCTATAAAAGTGAGCACCTACAGGTGAAACTCGACAACGTAGAGTATCGTGGAAAAGCCCATTTATGTAAGAAATTGTTTTCATTAGCTTCTGGAGTTGAATATATGAGATAAGACTCATGACATGCAAAGCGAGATATGTCAAGCCTTTGCTTGTTATAATTGTGATGGTTTATGGCGCACAGCTGATGAAAACCCCAAAGTTGGTCAAATATAATTTGGGGTTCTCATCAGCTGTACGCCATAATCATCACAATTATAACAAGCAAAGGCTTGACATATCTCGCTTTGCATGTTGTGAGTCTATCTCATATATTAGTTTCAACGTTTAAGTTGAATTACTGAAAGGAATGAACCTTTCCATGATATTCTAATTTTCTGAGTTTCACCTGTATGTGTCTGAGGTAGCGGTGGGGTGGGGGCTGGCTGGTTGTTTTGTTGAGCATGGAGACACTGTGTCTGGGAGGAGCTGGTGAGCACAGAGAAGCTGTAATTTATGGGCTGCTTCAAAGGAGTTTTAGAAGCAAGAAGACCCTCTCTTGGGGCTCAAGGGAGAGAAACACATTGTAAAGTGGTACCTCTGGTCGTGAGCGGGATGCGTTCCAGAGGTCCGGACGCATCCTGAGGAATTCACAACCAGAGGTGCTGCTTCTGCACATGCACACGGTGCATAGAGCACTTTTGCACATGCGGCAAAACCCAGACCACTGGTCCCATTAGCTAGGGATGATGGGAATTGTAGTCCCAAACATCTGGAGGGCCGGAGTTTGCCTATGCCTGACATAAAGAACCAGCTCTCAAGCAGCATTTTTACTGCATTAAATTAAGAGCTGACTGAGCTGAAAGTTAACCCACCTTCCCACACCTCACCCTGCCTTTTATATGGAGTGGACAATGGTGCTTTTGAGAATCAGAAGAGCTCTCTGGTCCCACATTTTGTTATGGTGATATATTATTGTTAACAAGGGGATCCTGATGTGTCCCTTTCCAGCATACTCCATTCCTTCCCCCCAGTCAGAATGCCATTAGGGTTTTCTCTCTCTCTCTCTCTCCCACTCTGATGCGTTTTCCCGAAAGGCATTTTAGGGAATCTCATAAGCCAGGAATGTCAAACAGTGGATGGTGCTGTTTTGGAGGCATAAGGATCCAAACATGAAAAAAAGGCTGTGTAGGATAAAGTGTTTGCTTGCTTTTTCCTCTATCCTCCCCATCCCTTCTTTCTTTTCTGCTGTATCTGTACAGCAGTACCTTGTTTTGCGACCAGGATCCATTCCGGAGCCCCGGTAGCTGGCCGAAAAGGATGCTGGACAAAGCGACGTGTCGGCACACATGCGCGGAGCGGTTTGCACTCCTGCGCATGTGGAAAACCCAGAAGTAACCTGTTCCAGTACTTCCAGATTTGCCGCGGACGTTCGATGGAGCGGGCGCTTGATGAGGCAGACAGTAGATGAGGTACCAGTGTATATCACTTAGCAAATGCTAGGTGATTTTTTTCAAAAAACTATCAGTAGGGGTGTGGGGGTTCAAGTGCAAGACCTCTTCCGCCCCTCACCATCACACTGCCTTTTGGGCACGAAGCAAAGCAGAGGAAGGGATAAGAAAATACACTCAAAATACCCTGCTTCATACAGGCAAAGGCACGTTAAGATGTTCAGCTGCTCTGATGCCAGCGCTAGAACCTTTCCCAAGCAAATGCAAGATGCAAAAATTCCAAGAAGCCGCCCCGCCCCCCCCTCCGCCCGAGGACTGCGAAATCACCAGGCTCCTTAAGGGAGAAAGCCCGAGAATACGCTACCAAGGTTTGGCAACGCTGATGACATGGCGCACAAGCAAAGACAAGACAAAGGGGCCACTCACGTTGGCCACAAAGACCGTGCTCCCAAGCCTGCCTGCCTGCAGGGCATGAATGATCTCGTTGGGGATGTTGGGGTTATTGAGGATGCTGGGAGGGATGTTGATCATCCCGGGGCCGCCGGGACCAGGGCCAATCCCCATCCCGCCACCAGATGCAGCCATGGCCTTCTGCACGGCTCTCCTCACATGCTCTCCATCAGGATCCTAGGACAGAAAGGGAGGGGAGGAGGGTTAGGCAGGTTGCTCAGCCCTTATGAGAACTATCCTGTGGCACCGGAATTCTTTTTTTTGGGGGGGGGGCGGACGACCCCCCTTCCATTACATTGTCTTATGGAACCGAGCCAGGGCAGGGGGAGAGACAGGCAGCTGCAGCCTCCACAGGCTCACCTCCTTCACTTTCAAGGGCCGCCCGCTGAGGCTGTGCTTGTTGAGAACCTCCACAGCCTTCTTCATGCTCTCTTCCATCTTGAACTCAACAACACTGCAGGGGGGAAAGAAAAAAGAAACCCAAACAGAATCACAAAGGGCTCCCAAATTTCACACGCCCCCCTCATTCCCTGCCCAGTTGCTACAAGGAAGTGTTTCAGCTACTTACGCACATCCCTTTCGACGTGGAAATTTCATGTCAGGCAGAGAGGAGCACAGTGCAGAGTGGGAAGGAAAACGAACAGGTCAGTAAAGAGCCAAAGGTATTTAAAAAGGATATGTGTTTGTCTTTACAGTCGTTAAGATTTTGCCGTTTTAACAAACGGCAGAATTGTTTACCTGCATCCTAGAAGCTACATGGCTAGGGTTGACGCAAAAGGAGTAATGATATGCAGACAAGACCCCCAACTTCTCTCAGAGACGTCACTCTTCGAGCTCCTACTTGCCTCTAGGACATCCAACCTCTAGCCACTCTACCCCCAGAAGAAATCAGCCTTCAGGGAAGATTCTGAAACTACCTTCCACTGAACTGAAAAGCAATGGACGCCTGCAACAGCTATCTTCATTTTTTACATTTAGACACAGACTGCCATGGAGTTCTGACATTTATGCAACCTCTCTCCCTTCCACAACGAGCTTACAAAGGTCAGCAACGAGAACCACGAGAAACATTTAAGCTAAGGATTTGGACGTTCATGTACCAGTAAAGAAAGTACACAAGGACCCATGCGTAAGTCATACAGCCAAACACCAAAGGAGGGCAGCAGAGGGTTGCTGCTGGGTCTAACATGCCCCATGTCCACCTCCTCCCCCCCACACCAAGCAGCTCTGGGGGCAGCGCCGACGATAAAACCATACACACTACGCATCCCAAGTTCATTTGGTTCCACACCGTTAACAGTTACATTATTTTATTTTTTTTATCATTACTTTTCGGTCATGTAGTAAAAATCCACGGAAGAAATTCTCTCGTGAGACTTACCCTTGACTTTCCTTCAGCGTCCATTAAGAGCTCCACGTATGTTACCTCACCAACTACAAATGAGATTCCAGACGGTACATAGACCAAGGGAGAAAGCCAAGAAAACAAGGGGGATTTAGAACAATCGTCAACAACCTTATATGGAGCCTCTGCCTTATTAAAAGCCCAGGAACACTCCACATTTGCTAGTCCACCGCAACTTGGCGTTACAGGCGTGCGATACGTATTAAACCAGAGTCGAACACATTTCCTTGATTTCCTCGTGCTAGGTTACCATGCCTTCCAGTTTCCCTCAGGTTTTGATGCCCGTTCGTCTCTGGGGAACGAGACAAGAGACGGAAACCTCGCATGGGCTATTGTCACCCGCTTTAGCCAAACCCCTGAAACTAATTAACGCTTAAGTATATTAAGAAGGGCCCTGCTGGATCTAGTCCAGCACCCTATTCCCAGGGAGGCCAACCAGACAGATGCCTATGGAACACAAACAGAGCCTCTCTCCCCACAATAGTGGAGGCAGCCTTCAGGCTTATTATATTATCTGTTGGGAGCCTGATCCTCTGTTAACTTGTCTAACCTTCTTTTAAAGTCGGTGGCGATCACTGCCTCTCACAGGAGGAAATTTAGCGTGTATCTGAAGAAGTGTGCATGCACACGAAAGCTCATACCAAGAACAAAATTAGTTGGTCTCTAAGGTGCTACTGGAAGGATTTTTTTTTTAATTTTTATTTTTTGTTTTGACTATGGCAGACCAACACGGCTACCTACCTGTAACAGGAGGAAATTTAATAGCTTAACCACGTGTGAGGAAGCCCTTTCTTTTGTCTGTCCTGAAATCTTCCGACATTAAGCTTCACTGGATTACTCCTAATTGTAGTGTTATGAGGCAGGGAGAAAAGATTTTCTATATCCATTTTCTCCGCACAATGCATCATTTTAGACACTTCTATCTTGCCCCCTTACTTGTCTTTTCTCTATAATGGAAAGCCCCTTCCCCATAGGGGAGTTTAGAGTCTATTTAACAGAAGGCCAGGTTGGTTTTTTTCTACTCCCAAGTTGCCCCTGAAAAAAATACAGGATTCTATTTATGCCATGTGGCTCCTGTCTGCCCTGCTTCCGAAACTTGAATTTATAGGCACCTCCTACTTTTCCTCAAAGGAGCTACAGATAGTGCAAAAGGGTTTGCACTTCAACCTGACTTCTCTCATCCAACTACCGGACCTCAGGCTGCTTCCTCCAGCACCGATCACACAACGGGCCGGAGGGCGGGGGAGCACGCCCCCACAGGCTGTTTCCGGTCGACAGAGAAACGGAACGCTGTAAATAGCTTGTGCGCGTGCGCATGGGCGGAAGTGCGCCAGAAATTACGCTTGTGCATGTGCACAAGCTATTTCCAGCGCTCCGCTGACCCGAACGTGGGCAGCCGTGCTGGTAAGAGCAGGCAGCGGGGGTTGCCGGGGGCCGGATAAATGAGCCCCTTGGGCCGCATCCGGGCCGCAGGCCTTAGTCTGGGGACCCCTGAACTGGTACAACACACTAGCCCTTCCCACTTCCACATTTCTTTCTCCACAGTGACCAGGTGCGAGTTTTACAATACAGATTTTGCTCCGCGTTTCTTTTCAGCAGTCGAAAAACCTGCAGTTCTGGTTTCCACCATTTGCTGCTGCTCCCACTGAGTCTGGGTTAAAATAAGCGTCGTGGGGGGGGGGGCGGAGGGAAATCCTACACTTTATGCTAGAAAGCATGTAACCTACTTAAATTATTGGGCTGAACTTTACAGCCCAAAACCCATTCCTCCCAAACACTGTCCTAAGACAGAGGCCTGAAACAGGTCCCATCCCACAAGGTGTTTAAGTCTGGACCACATCACTTTGCCAAAGCTCTTCTGAGTCAATGGGTCAGTGTTTGAAAGTAGCCAGGCAACAGTCGCATTTTGCGACTGGCCAACGGGCCTTTTGCGACTGAATGGAGCTGTCCAGGCACCACTTTTGGTGCCTAGCATCTCCACCTGCCTGTCCTGGTGAATAATCCCGTTCCCAGGAGCTCCTAGATTTGGTATCTCCTTGCTCTATGTACTGATTTAGGAGGAGGAATATCAAGAACACTGGCATAAAGTTAAATAAAATAAAAAAAGGATGACATACCACACACCTGTAACGTTAAGTTTCACCAACAAGTGATAAAACTGAAATGACTTCACCGAGAGGAGGACACCATTAAAAACATTTCAAAGAGAGGCATCCAAAACACACCAGGTGAGATCTGAACAGACCACAACACTTAAAAGTCTTCTAAACCATACTTACTGGCACCAAAAATGCCTCTGGATAGTTGCTATTATTAAGGGCTTTATACATCCCATGGTTGTTAAGTGATGGAGCAGCAGTCTGTCACCTCAGTTTAGCTGCTGCTCCTAAACCTGAACCTGGGGGCCCTGTAATTCTTACATACAAAAAACCCAGAATGCTAACCGTTTTTTGAGCCACATTCCTAGTTCTTGGAACTATGGTGACTTGCATCGAGAGTAATTAATTTGGACTGCCTTAAGCAATCGTTTTTGGTGAATGGGGCTTGGGGGGGGGAAAGCAGCTTAAGTGATGCCAGATTAATCAACTCTGGGCTGCAGTCACAAAACCCAAGAACGATCTCTCGTCTGTACATAACACACTAAGCTATCTGCAGAGAGAATGAAGAAGATTTCTCTCTTTTTTTTCCTCCCGGGATCACCTGCCAGGATAAGCATCTGAGCAGAGCAACAAGAGGAAAAGCGATCCCACGTTAAGATTTTGGCATCCACGCGAGCTGAAGGAAAGGCCGAAACACACAAGCTCAGCGTAGGGCTTGCAGTGGGACACATCTATGAACACACACACGTTCCTATTCACCAATATTTCACGCACGGCGTAGTTCAGTAACTGTCACGTTCCAAAGCGGCGTTCCATTCAATGTATCGAAACCATAGAGGACCGGACAGTTAGCCTGTAAATCCACCATCTGTTGAAAGCTACTGAGATCTCTGGGGCTACCAACACGCACCACACTGAGTGTTGACATGTTACGTGTGAATACACACCCCTAACAGGGTTGTGCATGTAATCCCCATTTGCCTCAAGGGAACCTTCCCTGCACTTCCTTAGGCTCATAAGCACGTTAGCCATCGTTCTCCACTTTAAGCCACAGGGACCCTAAGCTTCAAAGCACGTGACCCAAATTTATTTCCCAATTTATAATGCGTTTCCAGAGATGCCCTCCAGGAGGATGGATTCCCCCCCCCTTATTTCCCACCTAAATATTTGCACTGTAGCTCATTATTCGGCTGCGAACAGATTATAGTTTGGTTCCAATTCTGTGATGACTTTTTTAATGAAAAATAGACTACCCGGGGGCCTGGGGGGGGTTCTTTATTTGAAACGTGGTGGAATCACTTCCTTTGGCCAAATTTCCCTCAGAACTGTAAATCTTTGTAAGGATTTAGGTTGACAAAGCTATGACCAACGTGGAAGAGCCAATCAAGTCACCCTTTTGCAAGACGAAAAGGGAACGGGGGGGGGGCAACCCATCCTCCTTTGGAGTTCACTCTTAAATGGTCCTGGATATTCAACAACAAAAGCAAGATTGCATCAACCAGGAGGAAGGCTGTTTTCCTTCTCCTCAGCAGCAAAACGTGTCCAGACCCATGAAAGGCTTCAAAAGCATTTCCAATAATTGAAGGGTAAAAAAAGCTCACACCAGGCCCTTGATGATAGAAGTCTCGCCTCTTCCGAGGGAATGCAAAGACTCTTGCTCTGAAGCCTTCTAGACAATGCCAAACACCTGCACACACAGGAAGCGTCCTGTGAGGGCACAGCAGCTAGCATGCACCATCAGGAGAGCCTGTCCTCAAAAAAAAAACCTTGCTTCTTCAACATAGCTACAGCTACCCAGAATCACCTCTGGCACGCTCCCAGCTTCAGAAGGAGGAAAAATTAACGCCACGGGGAAGAGCGCAACGTTGCAGCTCAGGCATGTGCAGAGCTGTTTACCTTTCTCTTTGACTAGATCTTTGAGGTACTGCCACTTCACATCGAAGGGGATGTTGGTAATGAAGGCAGGAGGAGAGAGAGAGAATTAGTTAATAATCTTTATGTCCTTTTTTGTGGAAGTAGCATAGTGGTGGGGGAGAGGTTTCTGCAGAGAGGCTCTCGGGACTGGAACGGAGGGGCGTGGCGCATTCGAGAAATAGTGGAGAAGGTGGCGTGGCTCTAAAAGGAGGAAAGGTACAGGAGGAGGAGCGGCTCCAAGAGGACAATAAAGAGGAAGGAAGTGAGAGGGGCGGGCTTGTTCTGAAATAAGGGGAAAAGGGTGGCGTGGCCCTCGCAGGACACTGCTTCGCCGAGGAGGGCGGTGGCTCGCCGGAGGCTTCCTATCTTTATTGGCCTGGAGGAGGAAACGGCGGCCGGGAAGAAAAAAAAAAAAAAGTAGTGACGTCGGCGGAGGCGAGGCAATGCGCAGTAGTATTCGGCGGCGGGCGACGGGCTTGAGAGCGAGCAGAAATGGCGGGCGGGGCGAGCTGTGGTGGCGGCGGTTTCGGATGGGCGGCGCAAGTATGGCGGAAGGCCGGGGCCTTGTCCGGAGGAGGGATGTGCGGCGACCAACTGGGGCTTGGCAAACAGGCGTCGCGGGAATGGCGGTCCCAGAGAGGTACGGTGTGGAGAAGGCGGCAGGCCGGTTCGAAGATGCGCGCTCAGGAAGGAGAAAAGGGGCATAGAGTGCGTTTCCAACAGCGGGAGTGGACGCAACCTGCTGTCTCTCCGTGGAACGGAGGAAGTTTAGCCCCAATTCTGTTGTCTTGCCATTCGGCTGAAAGGAAATGAACCGGAAGGGGGTACTCCGAGGCCATCTAGTCGGGCCCCGCTGGAACCGAAGGGCGCTGGCTTGGTTTTCGCCGCCCCCCCCAATCCGCGTAAAGGAAAAGGAGACGAGAAATGGGCGGGGAGGGGGGCAAGACGGATGGTGTCTGTAGCCAGAGAGTTCGGTTGCGCTTTTCCGTTAAAGAAAAATAACAATTGATTAAAGGAAGCCTCGCATTAATACCAAGGCAACGCATTCATTAAGTATATTAAACCAACGTGTGTCTGAAATAGGTGCAGGGGACATCATCTGTACAGCCAAGGTTTGACTCTGCCCAAATTGACCTCTATAATCATTCCCTGCAAGGAGGAAAGGAAATGGGATAATAAGCTTTTTCCGTTGACTTTTGGAAGTAACTTGGTGCCGCATACAGCTCCTGTAAATACAGCTGCAAAGTAAATGCTGTTAAGGCACAACTTGTCTCAAGTATGTGCAAACGAGGCATCCAGAGACTAGTCATTTCCCATCTCCCAAGGAATGATGGCCAGGCTACCCAGAAAAGGCAAAATCAGATAAGGCATATATCAGGTATCCTGGCAGGCAAGCAGAGAAGCAACATCAGTTCCAAAATTTTCTGGCTGGGACCAAACTTCAGGCAGGGAGGCACGTTCCTCAGGACTCACAGTAACATTCGTATATGATATACAGCAGCAAACCTCGGGTAAGTAGAATACTTGCAGGTCTACCGCTTCTCCTTGGTTGCGAAAAAACGTTGTGATTCGATCGTACCGCTCCAGAACGTCGAGCGGTTCGCAAGACCGGAGGTACCACTGTACTGATATACTGTGGTGTGTGTGTGTACGCCCACTGCCCAATTTTATTTTTGGGTTTTATGGGTGCTAAATGCATTGAAAGGGTTGAGCCTGGGTAACTATCTAAGTAGTAGCCTGGACGGTCATTAACTAAAAAAGCCAAATGCAATTTCTGGGGCTGCAATCATTTTAGGCGAGTATAGCGTCTAGATCAAGGGAGGAGATAAGTACACACCGTATTCTTGCTCTGGTCAGAAACCGGTCAGCCTGGAATTACTGCTGTCCAGTTCTGGGCACCACAGTTCAAGGAGGATAACTGAGCAAGTGGAATAGTTGGTCCAGAAGAGGGCAACCACAAATTGGTCCCCAAGGGCCTGGCAAACGATTGCGTTATGAGGAACGGCTTAGTGAGCTCGGGTATGTTTAAGCCTGGAAGAAGAGCGAAGGCTTATTGGGGTGATAGCTGATAGCCCATCTGCTTGCAAAATATATAGAAAGGATGTCATATAGAGGAGGGAGAAAAGGTTGTTTTTCTGCTAAGCTCCAGAGAAGCGGACATGAGGGCAATGGATTCAACCTTCAAACGTCAAGAAAGAGATTCCACCTAAACATTAGGAAGGAAACTTCCCTGAACAGTAAGCCTGTTTGCAGAGTGGTTTGCGCCCAAAGGAGGGTGGTGGAGTCTCCTTCTTTGGAGGTCTTGAAGCGAGGCTTGACAGCCATCTGTCAGGAATGCTTTGATGGTGTTTCCTGCTTGGCAGGGGGTTGGACTGGATGGCCCTTGGGGTCTCTTCCAACTCTATGATTCTACGATTCTATGGTTAACTGTAGGCCTCTTTTCTTCCTTTTTCAGTGAAGGCGAACGGCCAAACCAGAACGAGAAAAGGAAGGAGAAAAGTGCCAAGCGTGGAGGAGGGAGTCGCTTTGAGCCCTATGCCAGCCCTTCGAGAAGATACCGAGCCTTCTTCA
>OFHV01003802.1:0-44778 GCA_900245895.1 Lacerta bilineata
ACCAAATTAAACATGTATTAACAATTTCTGTTAAAAATGTGATATTAACAATGTGTCACTTAGGTGAATTGCGTATCAGTTCATGCTTATCAAAATAATAAAAAGTGTTGCCAACAACCCCCCAAAATGGCGACTAGAAATTCTGTTTTGGCACCCACAACCCAAGTCCCAGGAGCCATTTGGCTCCTAGCTTGTCTATCCCAGTTTCTAACACTGTTACATGAAGGGACCCTAAAAGAAAGCAAGACAACCTAGCATATGGATAATAAATATTATGACTAATAGGTACTCCTTCTCTCTCAATTCCCTTCCTTGGCTACAGACCTGAAGCTGTCTCCCATAGGAACTCGCTAAGGAACAGCTATTTGAAACTCCACTCTCTGAACCAATTATTTTCCATCAGAAAAATGGAACTCAACTCCCAATCCCTAGCAAAAAGAAAAAGATAGAAGCAACCAAACACACTAGACTAGTAAAAGAAAGAAAGAAAGAAAGAAAGATGGTGAAAGGCAGGGAAAGCCTTAGATTGCTTCAGCGCAGAGAGTCACTTGTGAAAATTACAGCTAGACAGCACTCTAGAAATTGGAATTAAAGGATCCAGTTTTTCTTGCTTACATGAGGCATTGCTATAGACACACTTATTTGAGACAAAACTGCTTTCGGTTCCATTTGACACAGCCCCATTTCTCCCCTACATTTTAACCACAGGGGCAGGCATGGTCAGGTATGAGGAAGAAAGTCTGAAATTAAACACACACACACACACAGTCCTTTATCCATGCGTCAACACAAACAAAATACTGTAAAGGAACAGCAACTACTGCCAGGAAGAAATGCCATCATGCAGGGAGGAAACGCTTTCATGTCTAGAGATGGTTTGCATTTTTTTTGTAATCGAGACAAATACTCCCCAACTTCTTGGGTGCGAGCTACCAGGAAGAATCTGCCTAAGTGAATCACTTGCTTTATGGCATAAAACATAGCAATGGAGAAATTGGGAGTGGAATAGACCAGTGTTTCCCAACCTTGGTTCTCCAGCTGGTTTTGGACTACAACTCCCATCATCCCTAGCTAGCAAGACTAGTGGTCAGGGATGATGGGAATTGTAGTCCGAAAACAGTTGAAGATCCAAGGTTGGGAAACACTGGAATAGACAACTGAACTCTGAACTCTCTTTTTCCTTTTGCTAACAAGGAATAGAGACCCCGCCACATACATTGTTCCTGCCCGCCGCAGCTTGGTGAAGTGCAGCCCAGTCCTATGCATGTTGTGTGTTAAATGAGACTCTCTCAAGTTTATATACGACTGAGCACAACTCAAACTATGCCACCTTATTTCTTACATTCTCCCTTGAAGCCAGATTGGGCCCACCAGTTCAAACTGAGACAGGAGAACCGGGCCCAAAGAGGCCAAATTCCCCCTCAGATAGGGAATTTAATCCTAATCTCAGAATACCCTGGGTGTAATACAGTGGTACCTCAGTCTACGAACAGTCCTGTCAATGAACTATTCAGGAAACAAACTATTCAGAAAACTGGAAGTAGGTGTTCCAGTTAGCAAACTTTGCCTCAGAAGCCGAACGTGCTCCACTGCCAGTGGAGGGGCACCGGCTGCAGGAGGCCCCACTGCAGCCCCCATCCCACCCCTGAAGCTGTGGAAGACTATCATCAGCGCAGGTAAGGAAAAAAAACATATATATTTTTAAAAACATCAATACTGTCTTATTTATTTTATAGTACAATACACTGATTATTGCTTTCATTTTATGGATCAATGTCTCGTTAGATATTAAAATTCATGTTAAATTTCTGTTTTAGGGGTTGTTTTTCATTGTCTGGAACGGATTAATCCATTTCCCATTACTTTCTATGGGGAAGAACACCTCAGTTTAAGAACGTTTTGGTTTAAGAATGAACTTCCGGAACGGATTAAGTTCGTAAACCGAAGTACCATTGTATAGCGACTTGAACACTCTGCTTCTCTGCCACCCTTGTATTTAGCGTCTAGCTTGATAAAGAGTTCTTTAGAACCTAGAAGCTTGCATGCTGTCTTGTGATATTACCAAACTATGATTTCCGCATTTCTTATGTGCCAACGCTCTACCCTGTGACTAGATAAAGAACTCATTTTAAAAGCTCTACAATTCAGAAAAACTTGATGGAAACAATTTTGCTAGCATCACATAAAAAAAGATCGCAGAGTGTGTGAGTAAAAATGACTTGCTACAAATTCAAATGTTTATGTGAAAAAACTGCCACACATTTTGACATGATTCTGAAATGTGAACCCCCCCCCCACAAAAAAGTTCAGTGTGTCCCCACCTCCTTTCCGTATACCCACGGAAACTTCCAAATACTAACAGTTAATGTTTGTTAATGACCAGGAAGAGGGCCTTCTCAGTAGTGGCACCTGCGCTGTGGAATGCCCACCAACCAGATGTCAAGGAAATAACAACTATCTGACTTTTAGAAGACATCTGAAGGCAACCTTGTTTAGGGAAATTTTTAATGTTCAACGTTTTATTCTGTTTTTAGTGTTCTGTTGGGAGCTGCCCAGAGTGGCTGGGGAAACCCAGCCAGATGGGCGGGTTATAAAGAAGAAAATGAAGAAGAAGAAGAAGAAAAGAAGAAGAAAGAAGAAGAAAGAAAGAAGAAGAAGAAGAAGAAAAGAAGAAGAAAGAAGAGAAGAAGAAGAAGAAGAAGAAGAAGAAGAAGAAGAAGAAGAAGAAGAAGAAGAAGAAGAAGAAGAAGAAGAAGAAGAAGAAGAAGAAGAAGAAGAAGAAGAAGAAGAAGAAGAAGAAGAAGAAGAAGAAGAAGAAAAATAGAAGAAGAAGAAGAAGAAGAAGAATGGGTTTTCCAGTTAAATAGAAGAAGAAGAAGAATGGGTTTTCCAGTTAAATAGAAGAAGAAGAAGAAGAAGAAGAAGAAGAAGAAGAAGAAGAATGGGTTTTCCAGTTAAATAGAAGAAGAAGAAGAAGAAGAAGAAGAAGAAGAAGAAGAAGAAGAGAAGAAGAAGAAGAAGAAGAAGAAGAAGAAGAAGAAGAAGAAGAAGAAGAAGAAGAAGAAGAAGAAGAAGAAGAATGAAGAAGAAGAAGAAGAAGAAGAAGAAGAAGAAGAAGAAGAGAAGAAGAAGACAAGATCCAGAAGAAGAAGAAGAAGAAGAAGAAGAAGAAGAAGAAGAAGAAGAAGAAGAAGAAGAAGAAGAAGAAGAAGAAGAAGAATGGGTTTTCCAGTTAAATAGAATCCAAAACAAGGTACAGGTTCAGCATCCATCATAAGCAGAACTCTAGGTATTGTTTGTTTAGGTAGATTTTAGCAATATCAATCTTTATGAATTCTTAATTTGCGTTACATAAATATTTCTTAAAAGTCATTTTGAGGGAACCCTTTAGGCAATACCCACTTATAAGCAGCGGCACATACTCTGTGCCACTTCAGAGAAGCTACAAGAGGTTCGTTCCAGAGAGATGAAATGGGAGGTGCAGCGATAGCAGAAGAACACACTAAAGAAAACAAGACACCACCTCACCCAACATAAACAGCCCTGGCTAGATTTGCAAACAGTGGAACTGTTTGATCCTACCCAATTCACCAATCTAAACACCGTCCCTTTTAAGCTCCAAAGCCTTGCAGGTCCTTAGCTAAAGGTTAACAAAAAAATACCCTGGACCACACCCAGAGACATCAGGCGGAATAGCCTGAACAACGGACAACAGGTTAAATATATCTGCACAGAAGCAACTCGGCAATCACTATAGGCTTCTACACACACACACACACACACACCATTTCAAAGACAAGTTCCAATCCATCCTGCAACGAAGGACAAAACTACATGTTATGCTGGTAAACATGTACTTGCCAGTTAATGTTAATGAAAGGGCAGAGGGACAGCTCAATGTGCAGAAAAGTGCTTAAAACTTGGCGCAGCTGCCAGATCTCCCCTGAAAGTCCCCCCCTCTGGCCTGCTTTTGCTGGTTCCCCCCCCTCCAAGCAAGCTTCTTCTGATCTTTGAGTCAAACAAGACTGTGGGGCAAACAGTAAACAGCCACGTGGGGCAGCTTGCAGAGGAGAATCTGGTTAAATACCCCAACTTATCTATTAATTCTTCCTTCCAAAAAAAAACCCACCACCTCCACCTCCTTCAGATTAGCGTTGAGGGCGATTCAGTTTTCAGTACTGGGATTGTTATTGCTTGCTGTTGCTGTTGTTGTTGTGCATTTTATGTTTTCATACTGTAAACCACCCTGTGATCTTTGGATGAAAGGTGGTATATAAATTTAATAAACAAACAATAAATAATAGTTCTATCACACATTTCATCCAAATGATTAAACATCAGCATTGCCATTAAAGAAAAGGGAACTTTCACTTCAGATACAAAGTAGAGACTTTTATGTCCAGTCAAGATGTAAAGAGCGTAGGAATCAACCGATGCTTTTGTGTGTGTGTGTGTGTGTGTGTGTGTCCCCGCTTTTTTGGCACAGTACAAAACAAGACACATCCTGCAGCATTGGAAGGTGAGGGGGAATCGGTTCTATGAATTTGCCGCTAGTGTTTGAAAAGCACCCCAGAGTTTGATTTATTACACAGAGAGCATGACCACATGGGGAAAATCAGGACGATTGGATTGCCAACCGCTACAGTCAAATGAGCACAGGCCATCGTTATTTTGCTGTGCGTACAGATGGTGTACATTAATATGAAAAGACATGGCCAATCTGTAGCTTCCCAGCAGTTTGTGCAGCAGCATGTTCTACACACACAGTTTTGCATTCTGTTTCTGACATGCGAGTGCTACCTGCACAGGTAATTCATTAAATGAGAACCAGACCCCATGTAAAGAACAAGCAGCCCCCAATTAAATCTACTGATTTAGAGACAACGAACTCAGGCACTCGGTGGAAGGTTTACACTAATGGCAACAATCTGAATTAATTGTGGCCTAGCAACCATAGACTGCATGATTCCAGCTTGCACACTGCTCCTTTTGACCCTAGACATGGTGGAGAACCCAGGAGACCCAGAAACTTGCCCAGGTTACGCTATGCAGATGTAGAAGTATGCAGATCAATTTTACCGGTGGAAATGGTTAGACTGAATTTTGAGGGTATTTAAATATTCCTTCCCCTGTCGAGGGCACTCAACTGTTGCCCATGCAAGGGCAGAAGCCAGAAATAGCCTCCTCTACTCAAGCAACCAGGCTAAAGTTAATCTCTGAACTAACTAGATTAGACACAGAAGCTTTGCTGAAGGGGTGAGAAAGACACCTCCGGATCCTGTATCTTCCACATGCACACACTCAAGCAAAAACCTAAACCAGGTGCAAGAGAAAGCACTGGTCCTCACAGAAACCCAGAACGTGCTTCAAGAGCACATAAAATAAGGGCTGCGGGAGAGAAGCAAAAGCAAGAGCAACTGGCAAGAGAAACAGAAAAGTCAAAATACAGACCAAAAATAAGAGGCCTGACATTATTAATACTCCCCCCCTTGCTTTTTCCTGCAAGGCCAATTGCAGTCAACAGGTTTACCTCTCCTATCAGCCAATGACCCATTCCCACCACCCCACCCTCTCACTATATATAAGGGTCGGGTAACTTCTGTTTCAGTGTATCTGAAGAAGTGTGCATGCACACGAAAGCTCATACCAAGAACAAACTTAGTTGGTCTTTAAGGTGCTACTGGAAGGAATTTTTTTATTTTTTTGTTTCTCTTGGATGTGTTCAGGATCAATCACCACTTTCAATCCCTGAAAAGGTAATCAGGGAAGGGCCTCATACCAAATATACTCTGCAAACCTATTAATTATAAAATGCATATATCCAACGCTTTTTCTTCTTGGGAAACTATGTTTTGAACCGGGTACAAAGGTCGTTTACCTTCTCCGAGGCTCTAGAACAGAGCAAGCTACAAATAAAACTCTCCCAAACTCTTTTCTCCAGCTCACTTTGCACCACCAGCAATTTTGCCTTACATGAAAGTCTCTTCCTCTGCTATTTAAAATCATTACTATATTCCTGTTCTACCCCAAAGCAGCTTAAGGTACATTTCAGTTGCTGCCTGTTTAAAGCAACAGTGTTTGGGTTTCCCCCTTCCTCAGCTGCTGATTGAAGTCTCTACCCTGTTTTTCTTTATGCAATAGCTACACATTTTGCCCACCTTTGGCTATCCATCATAGTTTACCTGGCAAATGAAGTGGAGATTAAATCACATGTACATAGAAGTTGATGGTGCCTTAAGGGCCTCATTGTGAGAAGCTGAATTTGCTCCCAAATAATTGTTCATGAGCCAACACATATTCTAGATCAGAAGAAGGCAAAATGAAGACCGCAGTCCAATTGACCAAAGGCCAATTTCCAGTCAACTATCAAAGAATAACCAATGTATATAGACATTGGTGAACTGCACCAAGGGTGAGTAAAAGGGTGGTCTTGACCTACTGGCAACTGGGTGATTTGCAGCAGATTAAACCCAGGTGGCGCTGTGGGTTAAACCACAGAGCCTAGGGCTTGCTGATCAGAAGGTTGGCGGTTTGAATCCCTGCGATGGGGTGAGCTCCTGTTGCTCGGTCCCAGCTCCTGCTCACCTAGCAGTTCGAAAGCACAAAGTGCAAGTAGATAAATAGGGACCGCTCCAGCGGGAAGGTTAACGCCGTTTCCATGCGCTGCTCTGGTTCGCCAGAAGTGGCTTTGTCATGCTGGCCACGTGACCTGGAAGCTGTACGCCGGCTCCCTTGGCCAGTAAAGCAAGATGAGCACCGCAACTCCAGAATCGGACATGACTGGACCTAATGGTCAGGGGTCCCTTTACCTTTAAACAACTGGCACCACAACAGCAGCAGTAACAAAATGAATCCTCATTGCCTCATATTGCCAAAATGCAGAAATTCAGGGTAGCCAGGAAAGGGTTAGTGTGTGCAATGACTGTACACTCAGTTCAGTTCTGGTACTCAAAATAAATTCCTGGGCTCAGAATCCTTTAGTTCTTTTGTACCAGGCTCCAGGCGGTGAATATCAGAGGTCTGGTTAAAAACAAAAGTAAATCCTGAAAGTTTGCTCACCCCCTACAATAAATATCACACCTCTCATGTTCTTAGCAGGAGAACCTCCTCAGCATCACTTAAGACACATCAATTACGCTTTCAGCTGCTAACAGACCCAGAGTACGCAGTCTGTCTTGCTTCATACATTTAACACGTATTGGTGGACCACGTAATGATTAAAACAGACCATGTAAGACTAAAGCCAGTCCACCTTTATCCCAGATAAATTTGAAGCACAAAATGGTACAGTCGGGCATAATTAACACTCTTTGGGTTTTGCATTCATTAAAATGGGTCAGGATTAGAATTCAGACTTCACCCACAATTTACATTATTTGGCCTCCCTAACAGCAGGACAGTTAAAAGGTATTGAGGGATGTGTATATGTGAGTGTTTTGCATATACATATAACCCGTGCACATGACTGGGTCAAATCACACAAATCACTCCAAGTGGTTGTTTAGGGCAGAGGTTCCCAAACTGTGGCTGGCAGACCGCTAGTGACCTATGAGCTTCATTCAGGTGGTTTGCGGTGTGTCTGTGTTTTACACCAGATACGGCACATCCATTTCTTATATTGTATTGTAGTGCAAAATGCAATATATAAAAGAATGAATGAATGAATAAATAAATATACAATTAAAAACCATGCAGCATCCAGCACAGCATATTACAATTGGGACAACTGGCAGAAAAAAACCATTAAGTGGTCCGCCAAGACCCTCAACAATTTTCAAATGGTCCATGAGGGGAAAAGTTTGGGAGCCCCTGATTTAGGGGTATCTTCTCACAAGCAGTAAAGCAGTACATAATGGAAGATGTATGCCTTCAAATGATATACAGAGGCCCAGTGACCATTAGGACAACCCTGGGTTGCAGCTTGTAGGTTGTCTGGAAAGACAAAGCCATGGGGGGGGGGCGGGGACTAGCCGGGTTTTTTGCCCCAGGTGAAGCCTCCAAAGGGAGGCCATTGATGCTCCCACAGCCTGTGTGTGCAAATGCTCATGGGTGGGGTGCTAAACTGGACCCTTGACTCGGGTAAAATAAAGCCTAGTTTCACCCCTGGGAAAGAGCTAAACCACAAGCCCAGGTTCAGGTAACACACTAAGCCAAACTACAGCTCAAATTTCTGGAAGTCCACAACTCGGGTGTTCCAATCTGAGAGCTGCACCCCAATATGCAAAGGTGCAACAGCGGAGCCAAAATATGATAAGCTAGCACAGTAAAACATGCAGCTCACTTACTCACGATAAAGTGATACACAAAGGGTTTCTTGCCCATCTAATTATCAAGTGTAAGAAGCCAGAACCAGGAAAAAAATATATACTCAGGGGAGCAGTGGCAAGTTTGCTATCGGTACAGCTACAACTTTAAATACTGAAGATCATTAATGTGAAAGTGCCTCCTCTTACTTGCAGGTGGTCTTATCTACCTGGCCAAATTAAAGTTAGTCTGTGTTAATACATGCTGTCTTCCTACAAGCTCAGTGCCCAATGACCCAGAGAAAATATTGGTTTCTTTCTTTCTCTCTCTCTCTCTCTCTCTCACACACACACACACACAAAATAACATCCCTTTTCTTAGCCACGGTGCAAAGGGAAGGAGGGAGGGAAGCAACAGGGTCACTGAAAGAGAAAAAAACGGAACGGAACAAGGCGGAAAAGGAGGAGAAAGCCCAGGGCAAGTAGCAGTCAGAGTATGCAGCCATCAGGAAAAGAGGGGGAGGCAGGGACTGAAATTTGAGGGGGGGGGACAGACGACTGAACTCTGACACGAGGGAGAAAACTACGAGTTTGGGGTGGGAGCTGCAGAAGAGGGCGGAGAAACGCGCTTTAAATCAAGTCTGGGGAATTATGGAGAAGCCCAACCCTGAGTGGAGAGACGAAGTGATCGGACATGGAGGGAGGAGGGGAGAGAGGGAGATAAGGATTGGAGGGGGGAAGAATATGGGGTGCCTCCGAGCAAAACCCAAGGGGGGGGGGCGACCGCCCTGGCCGGCTGCGCGCTTCCTTACCCAGAGCTCCGTGCCCCAGTCCATGCTGGCAGCGCCGTCGCCGTGCGCCCTCGCTCCGTCCGCGAAGGCCCACCCGGAGCCCGATCCGCCGCCTCCGCCTCCCGTCCGGGGGAGTCCCGCTCTTCCCGCCCGTCCAGCCTCCAGCGCCTGCCCGGGACACTCCCCGCTCCGGCCCCGGCCCTTAAAGGCGCAGGCAGGACTCAGCGCAGCCCGACGAGCGCCGGCATCCCCCGGCTTGGCACGGGGCGCGTCTCCGTCTCGCTTCCAAGGGTTTGATTGATGCAGAGGCGAAGGCCGCCCGCTCGTCTTCCCCCTCCCCCGAAAAGGGATCAACAGGCGGAGCCGAGACGCGCCGCTCTTCCCAGGAAGCCGCCGCCGCCCTCCTTCCCCCGCGCAATGGGCGAAGGGTTTCCTCTCGCGTCAGGCTCCGCGATCGCGCGCGCGCTTCCTTGGAGCCGGGCTGAGCTCGCCGCGTGGGGAATCTCGCGGCGCGGGCGCTCGGGATCCGGTCCGCTGGACTCGGTCGGGGATGCGCAGCCGGTGAACGTGGGCGGCGCTGGGGTGGATCTTCTCTCGCTTGACCCAAGACAGGAAAACGCGTCTCGATCTCGGGTGGGACGGAGGGCGCTTAGCGTCGCGGCTCCACGCCGGACTTTGCTGCGCCTCCAAGGATGCAATCCATGTGGCTGCGTCCCCCGCGTGGTTGCTAAGGGAGCCGTGCAGCGTTCGCAGGAAGGCTATTTCCAGTCCCACGTGGCTGCGCCAATCTGTATGGTGGCCCCTTACCAGACGTTACAAGCAGTCACGTGAAGCCTCACGGCTCCCAGAGAGGTGCTCCGTAAGCCATGCTTCTGACGTGTGGTATGAAACGATTCCAGCCCCATTCATCATTAGAAGAGCAACCCCAAGGCCGGCCCAAGACACAGAATCATAGAATTGGAGAGTTGGAGGGGACTGCAAGGCTCATCTAGTTCAATCCCCTGTAATGCAGGAATCTCAGCTAAGGTGAACCACACAATGCCTCCCCCAGCCGAGAGAGACTGGGGAAACCCAGCCAGATGGGCAGACCGGCAGAGTATAAATAACAAAATAATTATTATTATAAGGAACAAGCATGGGAGGAAAGATCTACATCAGTAACAAGAAGGGGGAAATCAACTTAATAATAATAATAACAACAACAAAATTATTGGGCGGCTCCCAACAGAATATTAAAAACTCAATAAAACAGCAAACATTAAAAACTCCCCTTAACAGGGCTGCTTTCAGATGTCTTCTAAAAGTCAGATAGTTGTTTTCCTTGACATCTTACAGGAAGGTTTTCCACAGGGCGGGTGCCACCACCAAGGCGGCCCTGTGCCTGGTTCCCTGTAACGTTGCTTCTTGCAGTGAGGAACTGCCAGAAGGCCCTCGGAGCTCGACCTCAGTGTCCGGGCACAACAATGGGGGTGGAAACACTCCTTCAGGTATACTCAACCTTACCCAAAGGTTGAAGTGGGAATCAAAGGTTGTCATGGTGGGGAAAGGGGCCTGCTGTAAATCACACCGGGCAGGTGCAGAATCCAGGAGACCTCAGAGGGCAGCCTCTGCCATTGCCACCCTAAGGGTGGGAGGAAACCAGCAGCACCACCTATTCACCGAGAGGTTGCATGGGGGAGGGACTGCTGAGGAGGAGGCAGATCCAGCCTCCAAGGAGTGTGCCGCAGCCATGACTTCACGTTGCCTCATGGGTGGGCCAGCCATGGCACCACCACCACCTAAACAAACCCCCACATATTCCTTGGCACCAATAAAAAGGTAAAGGGACCCCTGACCATTAGGTCCAGTCGCAAACAACTGGGGTTGCGGCGCTCATCTTGCTTTACTGGCTGAGGGAGCTGGTGTACAGCTTCTGGGTCATGTGGCCAGCATGACTAAGCCACTTTTGGCGAACCAGAGCAGTGCACGGAAACCCCGTTTATCTTCCCGCCAGAGTGGTACCTATTTATCTGCTTGCACTTTGATGTGCTTTCAAACTGCTAGGTGGGCAGGAGCTGGGACCGAGCAACGGGAGCTCACCCCGTTGCGGGGATTCGAACTGCTGACCTTCTGATCGGCAAGCCCTAGGCTCTGTGGTTTAGACCACAGCACCACCTGTGCACCAATAAGGTAAAGGACGCCTGGGTGGTTAAGTCCAGTCAAAGGCGACTATGGGGTTGCGGCACTCACCACAGAAAGCTTTCCGGGTCATGTGGCCAGGATGACTAAACCGCTTCTGGTGCAACGGGACATTGTGACGGAAACCAGAGCGCACAGAAACACCGTTTACCTTCCCGCCACAGCAGTGCCTATTTATTTACTTGCACTGGTGTGCTTTCAAACTGCTAGGTTAGAAGAAGCTGGGACAGAGCAATGGGAGCTCACCCTATCATGGAGATTTGAGCCTGCAACCTTCTGATCAGCAAGCCCAAGAGGATCAGTAGTTTAGACCACAGCGCCACCTGTGGCTTGGGACCAATAATGCCAACACAAAATACAAATGGTCTGTTAAATGCCTCCTCCTCCTCCTCCTCCTCCTCCTCCTTCTTCTTCTTCTTCTTCGTCTTCTTCGTCTTCTTCTTCTGGTAATACTTTACAAAGCAGGTATACACACCAATTTTAAAGGCAGCAAAAGTACCTTCAATAAGAAGCACAAATGTATGGGCTTTCTTCGCAGACACACCAGGGATGACCTGAATGAAGCTTGCAGGCCAGTGTTGGTCTGCAGTCTAGTTTGGGAACCTCTTCCTTAGGGGGTGGCCACTGGCCAGAGACCAAGTCTTTTGGGATCTGGCACCAGCTACTGTTGTGGAGATTGGGGGGGGGCGCCCTGGTGCCATTTGTCAACTGTACATCAAAGGCACCTCCATTTCTTCCCCTTTAACAAATACAAGAGGACAGCTAGGCTTTGTTTAGCTTCATTTAACTGCTGCACACCAAACAGTTCCGTTCTTTGGAATGTCCATTCTTGTTTATTTGCATATATGTGCATATGTTAGCATTTGCAAAAATTTATGCAGATGTGTCTATTGCTTATTTTAAGCACTAAGCAGTGCCCCCAGATAGCAAACAAAGGTTACAGTAGTCATTTGCCACCCTCAAGGCACTGCAAAAACCTTTACATTCTCTTCGCTTTCCCTCACACATTATTATTTTTACCTTCCTACACAATTTCTCTTTCTCAGCCTGTTCGCTACTTCCTTCCTAGCCTGTGGACTCAACTTCCTTACATTCTGGGACATCTGTTCTTGCCCTATTCTGCACTGTGTGAGGTTTTAATCTCAGGCAGACAGACAGCTTTCCCACTCCTCACAGAAATTGACTGCAGGCTGCTTAATGCTCTAATAAACTGAACATGGGTGAACCATCACAGCAAATGAACCAGTCAGAGGCAGATGTCACAGGCACCATGAAGTTTAAAGGAGGAGGACTAAGTCAGTGGTTTAGCTGTTCTGGATGGGAATGGCTCCTTACATTATTTTATTATTTACCATATTTTTCGCTCCACAAGACGCACTTTTTCCCTCCTAAAAAGTAAGGGGAAATGCCTGTGTGTCTTATGGAGCGAATGGTGGTCCCTGGAGCTGAATGGTGGTCCAGGGACCAAAAGCAGATTGTGCTCTTTATTTTACAAACAGAAAAGGGAGTGTTGAAAGGACCCGCTCAGCAGCTGATCAGCAAGAGATCGGGAGAGAGATAAGAGTCCCGGCCCCCTTTCAGCCCCGCCCTCCTTTGTTGAATGTGCTGCAGAGGGAGGTTGTTTGTTTCCCCAGGACATGTGACTGGCTGATTAGATTATCTGTCTGGAAACAGTAGAAATGGCTCCCTTTCCTTAAGATTTTTCAGAAATGTGAGTTAAACCCCATAAAAATGGGGCTTTTCCTCTTTGCTTTTCCCCCTTTGCAAAAAAAGCTGCAAAACTTTTAGCTGATCCTCAAAAAAAAACAGGGCTTTTCCCTTTGCAAAAAAGCTGCAAAACTTTTAGCTGATCCTCAAAAAAACAAAAAAACAGGGCTTTTAGAGGAGGAAAACCAGAATTTTTTTTCCTCTTGTTTCCTCCTCTAAAAATGAGGTGCGCCCTATGGTCCGGTGCGTCCTATGGAGCGAAAAAGACGGTAACAAATTAGTACATTGCAGCGTGAAGCGATTAAAGTGGTATACAGCAAGCTAAATATGAGATAAAAACAACAAGTTCTAGAAACATTAAAAGCAAACCATTGACTCCTTAAGGATCAGGTTCAATTTCATAGTTGGAATGGGTGCTTTTTGCCAGCTTCAGATGGTATGCCAACTGTGCCCTCTCCTGGTGGACAAGTGTCCACTGCTGCCCACTCTTCACAGGGTAGCAACTGTCTGGTTTGATTACTGCAGAGAGCTCTGCATGGTTGTACCCTTGAAGACAGTTGCCCAGCAATTGGTTGGAGTTAGCATAGTATGGAATATTTTATTCCCCGCTGAAGGGGCGCCACTGATTGCTAGTAGGTTTCTGGGCTTAGTTTATGGTACTGTACTGCCCATGTGACCCAATCCAATACACGATTACTGAGGAGTAAGACCCACTGTGCTCAATGTAGTAACAATGCATAGGACGGAAGTTATAAAATCCTCTCGGAGAACATTATCATTCATATGAATCTTTCAGTGTGGTGCAATCTTCAGGAAAGGGTCTGCTTCATATTTCCATACAATTGGGCATCAAACTCATGTCCACTAATAGCAGGGAGTTCCAGATGGTGGAGTCTGTGACACAGTGCTGTTGGATTCGAACTCCCAGCTGCCCCAACCAGCATGTCCCGGGGTGATGGGTGTTGTAGTCTGCAATGTTAAGAGGTTCTCAGGTCATCGGCTTTGTACTAAATGGATACTTTGACTACTGCAATAATCCTGAATTGTTGATTTAATCTGAACGGTGTGTGTGTGTTTTTAGTGTTGTATGTTAATTGTTGAATTGAAACCAATCCTGTTTTATTTTATAAAATAAACTAGCTGGCCCAGCCACGCATTGCTGTGGCTGATTTGGTGAAATGGGAAAGGGAGGTGCAGTGCAAAAGTGGAAGTGTATGTTTACCAACACTTTTTCTTGTTGAAGTTGAGGATGCGTGGTTTCCTTACCAGCCCTGCAGATGCTTTAGGCGCCACCATGAATGGTGGCCATTTCATTTCTGTGCGTCCAGACTCTCCTCTCAGTGGAGACGGAGTCCCGGAAATGACTAAAGTTTTTTTTGCGGCCGACTCCACAGGCACTACGGCCGTCTTGTTAGTGGAGGCGGCATTGGAAACTGCTTCTTATCCGGCTGGCTCTACAGCCGCTACTGCCGCCGCCACAAATGACAGTAAGTTTCATTTCCGCCCGCCCTGCCTGTTTTGTAAGTGGAGGTGGCGTCGGAAACTTGAAAGGTTTGAGAGTGCTGTTTCCGCCCGTCCTGACTCTGTAGGTGGCTGAGGTAACACTGCAGATGGCGGAAGTGACGTTTTGTCTCGCTTTTCCTCCCCACCCGATGGAGCCATGGCCGCCAACCGCACAAACAGTTGTTCCTGCCGCCAGAGACAGCAGCAGCATTTGTGAGTGGCGTGCCCCTCTATTGGCTGGAGGTAGTGACATAGTAACAGGAGGAGGAGGGGTTTGAGACGTTTTTAGTGTGTTATGCTGCGTTCCGTCCACTGGAGGGCGCTGTGTTTTTGCCACAAAATCCAATTTTTACCTTGGTTAGGTGTATTCTTTTTGCAATCTAACTACGTAAGATCTTTCCCATATGCCCATGGAATGTTGTGTCCAAATTTGAATGGAATCGGTCAAGCGGTTGCAGAGAAAGGTGGTACAGCACAAACACCCACCTTTTACGATTTTATATAGATAACAAGTGAAGGAAGCAGTTATTCTGAATTAATGCAACTGAATGGCATAAATGTGCCCTTACATACACACCATTGTTTATTATAAACTTCTCGCTCAGCAGAAAAACAATGGACTGTTGAGATCACCAAGGCATCCTTCAGTGGAATAAGCAAGACAAAGCTGTCTCTGCACAAGAACCAGAAATCCTTGCTGTCAGCGAAACCACCCTCAACCCCAATGGCAGTGAGCGTTACACCAGTTTCCCATGTCGCTGACCTCGGGGAAATTTAACTTCCTCTTAACCTTCAGTATGAACCAGTATCAGAAGGAATGTGAAAAAGGACTGTCTACAAAAATGCTGTGAAATTCATGCAGGGTTGCACATAGAATCCTATCGCGTTGCCATGGTGACCAGGAGGGGTAGTGGCGGCGGCTGGGGGAGCCAGTGACTCGAGTGAAAACTATGCTGAGTCAGGAAGTTTTGTTTTCTTCCTGTGTGTTCCAAGAATACATAGTCATTGAAAACCCCAGTCCTAATGGCAGTCGGCTCAGTGGCTCATCTTTCTATCCTTTCAATGCTGACTGGACAGCAACTTGACGGCTCTTTCCTCTATTAATAATTCTAACGAGGTGATAAGTTTTCCAGATCGATTAATGTAGAGACCTAGATGGGACATCAGATAGGTGGCATCAAAATGGTAACCCTCTTGGTTTATTGAAGCAAGACTCAACCACAAGGAACAGCTGTTGCCTACTGCCCAACACTGCCGATTCCCCCATCTCTTTCCAAAACGATCGAAATAGTTTCGGTAAAACCCCTGCGCCAAGATTCATTCCAGAGCTTGCACATGGTGACCAATTCATGAAGGTGTGTTACCTGCTACAAGTACACAGTGAATAATACCTAGCATTTATATGGTGTTTAAAGTGTGCTATAATTTGTTGTGATTCTTATAACCTTACTAGTACATTAACCCCGTTAAATTAACGGGCGCTAGAACATATGTGGTCAAACTGTTGCCCTAGCAACGGCGGGGACATGCGCAGAGCTGACTGAACGGCTCTCGCTCAGAGAGTCAGGGAGCCAGTGTGGTGTAGTGGTTAAGAGCGGTAGACTCGTAATCTGGGGGACCGGCTTCGAGTCTCCACTCCTCCACATGCAGCTGCTGGGTGACCTTGGGCTAGTCACACTTCTTTGAAGTCTCTCAGCCCCACTCACCTCACAGGGTGTTTGCTGTGGGGGAGGAAGGGAAAGGAGAATGTTAGCCGCTTTGAGACTCCTTCGGGTAGTGAAAAGCGGGATATCAAATCCAAACTCTTCTTCTCCTTCCCCCCCCCTAACAACGCAAGAGCCGCATGACGTAGCCAGCTCTGCGCATAGCGTCCCTGTTGCCCTAGCAACACCGGGAACACGCGCAGAGCGTCTCTGCGCTCCAAGTCCCAACGGCTGTCTGTGGGGCACATGCGCAGTTGCGCAATCCCACGGACGCAGGGACTGTACGCAGAGACACTTGCACTTTATTATAGGTGATACAGTACCCCTGTATTGCAGATGGGGGCAGGCTGAGGTTAAGGAACTTGACTAAGACCATCTAGTGACCTAATGGCGGTGGCAACATTTGAACCCAGGGGCTTCCTAGGCTGCACCACACCAGGCCACGTCCCAGAACATTTTCATTAAAACATCCCCGCTTCTCTAGCCCATTTATTTACACGCAAAACACGCAAGCCCAGTATTACAACTACATATTGCTATGGCCTATTGGATAAAGTACAGGCCACCCCAATACAAAACAAATGTCTATTAAAAAAGGCTTTCCTGCGATAGTTTGGCCATAGTTCCTTTTTAACCAGGCCTTTGCCTGACTTGAACTACATCCTATACCCTTTTTTTAAAAATGCTGGCTCTTTTGGGGTTTTTTTTTATTGGGTTGTTGTTTTTGTTTTGCTTTAATGTATTTGATATTTTATGTGAACCGCCCTGAGACCTTCAGGTATAGGGCAGTATAGAAAACAAACAAATAAATTTATCACTTGGAGCATCTTTAGAATTTGTGTCCTCACTTTACCCCAGCAGCTTAGCAAGTGGATATGCAAAATAAAAAAGGGACACTTAACATTGCTACTTTCTCAACTCCAACCACCCAATATGCCTCTTTAAAACGAAGGGGTAGATTGGAAGATTCTTAGTGCGACAGCAGGGCAGGAAGACCTGGGGAGGAATAGGGCTGCAGATAGAAATGATGGTCTGGTCTCCAGGCTGCAGTTTGCTGCCTCCAGATGTTTTGCAGGAGGGATTCAATTTCTTGAATGTGCTAAAGACCTTTAATGGATAAATCTTCTGACAAGGTGGGCCTGTGAAAGCTTCTGCCCTAATCAATGTGTTACAGTCCTTCAGGTGCCACAAGAATCTGTGACTGTTTTCATACTCTGTTGGTCACTCTTGCAAAACCCCAAAATAACAGAGGAGTTGGCAGAACGACCTGCCAGCCCAGCTGTCAGTCTTCCACACATGGATTCAGAAAGTAATGGTCTCTCCCCGATCCACACACTTTAGACAACCATATATGTTGCTTTAGTTGTGAAGCACACAATTAACATTTCTCTTCCCTCCCCCCAGTCAAGCACCCTCCCCCGTTGAGTTCTTTGACGGAATTTACCAGAAGTGTAGCAAATCAATAAACTGACTACTAATCGACCAAGACACAAATAGGCATCAAAGCAGCCAATTCCTGTACAAAAGTATTTATTTCACAGACTACTGCATGGTGGAATGTGCGAAACTAAGGCGCCAATCCTAGACACTTACCAGGAAGTAAGCCCCAAATAACTTAATGGGACTTAATTCTGAGTAAAGGTGCACAAGATGGTTTCTCAATAAAACCAGACAGTGTCCCTAAACTGGAAGATCATTTGGATTTGGTAACAGGTATCTCCTCTCCTGAATCTCTCTCTTACACCCCACACACCGACTTGAGAATATACCTAAAACACTTAACTGGTCCACTCCCCCGTGGGTTGACAACCCCTGTTCCACCCACAATGATAGAGATTTGGGGATAGGGTGTTTGTAAAAAAAAGACACAGAAAGGGGGCAGATCTACTTAGGATATTTTAATTATTATATTTTAATCCTACTCTTTATCCACGAGACTCAGACCAGAACAGGTAACTCTCTCCCATTTTGTCCTCACAATAAAGCCTTCAAGGTAGGTTCGACTGACAGTGACTGGCTGAAGGAGACCCAGTTAACTCCATGGCAGAGCAAAGGTTTGAACCCAGGTCCCTCTGACCCAAATCCAGCACTTTCAACGATCCCCATACTAGACTAGCCAAGCCAGACAATCTGAGAAGTGTGCTTTGGCATTCTTTGCAATGTTGCAGAAAATGCTCTCCTGTTGGTGCTTTCGAAGGTGTAGTGCTGCCCGAACGACCACTTGGTTTATTTAAGCTGCCAGCATCTTTTCCTATCATTTTTCACCCGTTCCCCTGTATTCAGTCACGGTTGGTCCAAGAAGCAAGAGCACTTTCCCTTCCGCATCCTTTTTTTTAAAAAAAGGATTCCTATCTCTGCTTTCACCCCATGCCTCCCTCAGTTCTCCTCCTCCTGGTTACGTTAAGAAAGAAAATAAAACTGCAATTGCAATTCCTTTTTCATCCTTAAAAGCTGCTTCATAGGCATGTTCTTATGACGGCTTCTCCATTTTGAGGGTTGCTCTAGATCAGCGATGGAGAGACTGTGGCCCTCCAGGTTTCGTTGGTCTTCGACTTCCGTCAGCCCCCAGCCGGCATGGCCAATGGTCAGGGGCAGGAGATGTGGCTCATCAACATCTGGAAGGCCACAGCTCCCCCCAGCCCTGACTTGAGAGCTGGTCCAAGACTGCTAAGAGTCGTTTGACATCTCCAGCAGGAATCCTAAGGGGAGGTGAGTCAGGTAGAAGTCCAGATTCCTGGTTATATTCCTGCTTGTCCTCAAGTTGGTCCCTCCTTTAGGCAGAATGAGATAAGACAGGTGTGACTGCATTCTGGAAAAATCCACTTTGGATTACAGATGTGGCAAGGGTCATGTTTTTAATGAAGGGGAGGTGGCAAAGCTCAGAAGCAAAGCACTTGTTTTGTATGGAGAATGTCCCCAGTTTCTGGCATCTCCAGTTAAAAGGTTCAAGTAGTAGGTGGTGGGATGTCGGCACAAGGCAGAGCAAGCTATCAGAGTAGTGGGCTATCAGATAGTCTGACTTTGTATAGCGCTGGTAATTCTCTCACTCCTATAAATCTCCCTGCATGCAGTAAGCTAGCATATCAGCAGAGACTGCTCTGCTAAAACCCTTGACTGACATGCCAGTTTACTACGTGCAGTCTTTATTTTCTTATTTTACATAAAGGAAGATTATTATTTTTAATGGCATTTTTTTTTACTTCCAGGGCTAAAGTGGTATGGGCTCCGGAATGCTACCTGGCTCCAGAATGCCAGGGCAGGGGAACCTGTAGCCAACCAGATCCAACTCCCGAGACCCAGCCAGCATTGCCAAGGCTTAGGGATGATGGGAGCTGGCAGTTCCACAACATCTGGAGGCCGACAGCTTTCCCAGCTCAAAAACAGATGCCCCCAACCTGGTGTTCTCCAGATGTTTTGGTTGCAACCCTCACCAGCCTCTGCTGGCGTTGGGAGTTGTAATCAAAACATCTGGAGAACATCAGGTTGGGGAAGACTGCTGTACATAGTGTGCAAAACAGGGGCAGCCATCGTTGTGCCCTGTAGATGTGGTTGTACTACAACTCCCATCATCAGCAACTACTGGTCATGTTTGCAGGGGCTGATGGGAGTCCGACAACATGGGCGACATGTTGTCTATCGTGGTGGAGAACAAAGCATAGGCTACTGGAACATAGAAGGTGGATTAATTGGCCCTTTCCCAAGTTATTCAATGGCCTATGAGGGCTTGGTGCCTCCTTTCTCTTTTATCCTTAAAATTCAAGCCTGTGAAAAGTGTAAATAAAATGCATAATCCAACCAAATCCTGCCGCTTGCCTAGGTTAGACTCGATGACATTTCAGGCTACTTCTGGTAATGAGATTTTTAAATGTTCAGAGAGGACATGATGCTGAGGCAGGTCCTATGCAAGATGTTGGGACGCTCTTCTGCAGCAGAAGGCAGGGTTTCCTTGCCCGCTTCTGTGAGGAGACTTGCAAGATCTCAGCGGCAGCCAATAATCTCTCAGCTCAGGAATTCTGGTGCTCAAGGGCAAAGACGACAACAAAACCCTACAGAACTAAATGGCACCTTCCTCTCGTTAATTGACATGAATGCAGCAGAATCGAAACCGAAAAGAATGTGAACTATATCAGAGGGCATCACCTCCCCAGTAGATGGTACCCAATGGATCAGACTTCGCCTCCGTGAGACATCCAGAATCTGCCGCCTGAGGCAAGGGCTGCCTCACTTTGCCTCATAGTAGGGCTGCCCCGGCATCTAGGGAGTATAATGCCGCCCAGGATTCAATGCTAAACTCTCTAGAAAGCCTGCGAGTGGGCTGTGGAAGTGAGAGGCTCCGAGGCGGGGCAGCCGCTTCCTCTCAGGGGGACCTGCTGTGGTCCATATCCCGCCTTTTCCTCCACTGGAGCATTTTGAGGAGGCTGAGGCTGGCTTTGAAGAGCCGGTCGTGCTGGAAGATCATCTGATGGAAGGCGTTGAGGGGCAAGTTCCCACTGGGGTCAGCGTGCTTGAGGGTGGTGATGGGCGTGTAGAGGCTGTTGGTTTGGTACCGAAATGGAGGCTTCTCTGAAGTGATCACTTTCATAGCATGCTGCCAGGAGGAGTGCAAAGCAGAAGGTTAGAAAATAACCACCACCACCACCACACAACAACAACAGAACTCAGCCAGGATCATCATTTCAGAATTCAGCAGGGGGTGCAAAGAGATTGCTGCAGGAAAGGCAGAATTCATTTTGAGGCTGGATGGAATAGAATGGTCTCAGTGGTGGAGTGCACATTTTTATTCTTATTTATGATTATTACTTTGTGTGTGTGTGTGTATGCACACACATTTATAAATAAATAACATTTTAGGAACTTTTCATTGGGATTTAATAATAGGCAACCATACGCCCTGTGTCAGTATTTTTGATAACCAATAACAGACCGTCACCTATTATTTCTATACAAGGGAAATTGTGCCTTTGGCACAATTCAGGAATAAGTAAATAAAATACTGCACTTCTCCATGCATAAGACTAGGTTTTTTTCTTTAAAAAGCATGCTAAAAAATGGGGGGGGGGGTCGTCTTATACATGGGTAGTGCATAGGGTAGATGTTTCATGGGTTGCTGCCGTGACTGTTATTGGTTGCTGCATCAATGGGTGGTGTTGACTGGCTGAGCGCTTCAGCACTTGGGCAGATTCTGCAATGTGTGCAGGTGAGCGGTTTTCAGCAATGCCCCCCCCAAAAAAGCTCAACAACTCTGTGCCATCTCCCCCGATTTTCTTAAATTTGAGCCCCCCAAAATATACATGGGGGGAGTCTTATACACGGAAGAGTATGGTACACAGATCTGTTATACTGTGGGCAGACTGGAAAGCACTCCACCCCAATATTCCTGTATGTTATCACTAGGGGTTGCCACCCCTGTTTACTCTGCTCACCGACACCCTTATGCCACCCCCACTCCTCCCCACACCTGGCCAACCCCTCCCCCTTTAGATGCCACCCACCCCCTTGCCTGTCCCCTCATAACTCGCCGAAACCTCTCCTCTCCTCACAGTTTGCCCCTAGCCCAAGCCCTTTTAACTCCAAACTGCTCTCTGAACCCCACCACAAACCCTGCTGCAGCCTTTTTAAAATGTGCCTTTCGCCCTCCTTTAAGCAGCTCACCTGGGGCGGGGGGTGCTGCCTGCAACCTGGGCTGCTTCCCCCCTTGCCTCCCTGCTGTTCTGGCGCCACACGAGTTGGTGTGGCCACCGCAAACTGTAGCACGGCAGCAGCCTTGCACTTTTGCGTACAATACGGCTTCAACCATGTTTTCAGTTTGATTCAGTCTGCAAAGCGGCTGCTTGAGACCCGATGGCAGAGGTGGCTGGAGGAGTTAAACCAATCACCTCATTGTGCCCAAGATTGCAAGTCATATATAAGCATGGAACGTGACCTTTGGCAATTTAATCAAGGCGATACAAAAATAGGAGATGAGCTTATTGTTCAAGTCCAAATGTAATCGGTGACTATCACTGCATGTCACCACAAAAGAAAACACAATCTGGGTTAGGACTCACTTCATCCTGGCTCTCCAGAAAGCGTCTAAATATAGTCGGAAGTGGGGAATGGCAATCAATTGTTCCATTGGTCTGAAGCTTTTGTTTATGAGGGTATAAATACTACAGGCTTCACAGCAAACAATTGTTCTGGCTCCTCAGATCTACTTTGCTGAATTATCAGCAAAGCACCTCTCTTAGCTTATCACTTTTTACTTCCCTAAAACATTACAATCCATTTCCTGCCTCTTGAACATTTGTTTCAAGAAATCATCACCCATCACCCACAACCTCTCAATGGGATGATGGTCTGCCATAGATTCTGACCAAAGGGTTGAATTCCTTCATTAATTGTTACCCAGCTACATTGGCCAGTTTGCTTTCAAACCAAGAACTGGGAATTATGCTGCATCATAGAATCACAGAGTTGAAGGGACTCAAAGGGCCATCTAGTCCAACCCTCTGCCATGCAAGAATCTCAACACACAGTTCCACATCCAATTTGAAACCATACCAGACCCTGCTTAGCTTTGCAAAGGTGCTAGCAGTTTTTTTAAAAAAATATTTTTATTAAAGATTTTCAAAGGTAGTACAATGTCTCTCTTGTATTTTTCTATATAACATTTTTACAAATCAGTGTTGTTGAGACATTAGGAAAAAAGGGGGGGAGAGAGGTGGGTGGGATGGGGAGATAGGTGGGGTGGGGTGACGATGTTTCTTTTTTACTTGATATGAGTAGGGTTTGGTGTCAGCGTTGTTTATGTAGGTTCTCTGTTGTTTGCTTGTGCTCTTTTGGTGGTGAGAGAGTTTGGGGTTGGCATGGGATGTGATTGTTTGTTTGTGGTTGGCTGTGGTGAGTGGGGTTGGTGGGTGTTTTGGGTCAGGTTAGCCATATTGATTTGTATGCTGTCGGTAGATTTTTGTCATTGTATCCTTGTTGGGCAGTGTGTGTGATGAAGGGGAACCATACCGGGGTGAAGGTGTCTTCTTCTGTTTGTCCCAGTGTCAGTTTCAGTATTGATGCACCACTAGGAGACAGTGGCATGACTATTTTTTCGAAACAACCACCTGACGTTTCAAAGACACCTGAAGGCAGCCCTGTTTAGGGAAGGTTTTAATGACTTATATTTTAATGTGTTTTTAATCTTTTGTTGGAAGCTGCCCAGAGTGGCTGGGGAAACCCAGCCAGATGGGTGGGGTATATAATAATAATAATAATAATAATAATAATAATAATAATAATAAACAACTGAGGAACACTGCTGCGAGGGTGCTGATGCTTCTTGCAGCTGAACCACAGATCAAAGTGGCAGAAATTTTAAACCTAGCAAGTGCTGCCTGCAACAAAATATTGTAGCACAACTTCCCTCCTGATTCAGGATTCTAGTCAGCTCTTACCTCCAAACAAGGCATTCTACTTCTCCAGCTCCCCCATTTCAATAGTTTCTCTTTTCTTTCCCTCTACATTAATGGCTACTGAGTGTTCTCAAGCCTCACTGGGAAGTTTTGGGGCTCTTGCCAGCACCACTTTTAAAGTGTTGTACACTTCTGCGCACCTTGGGGCACCTCCCTCTTATTCCTTGGTGGATCTGTTCGACCTACAAGCCTAGCGGCACTCAGCACCTGAGGTTGCTGTTAGAAGGAACAATGGGCCAGTGCCATAAGCCAGAGCTTTCCAAACTGTGTCGCGACAACTACCTGACTTTTAGAAGACATCTGAAGGCAGCCCTGTTTAGGGAAGTTTTTAATGTTTGAATGCTTTATTCTGTTTAATAATCTGTTGGGAGCCACCCAGAGTAGCTGGGAAACCCAGGCAGATGGGAGGGCTAAAAATGTTGTTGTTGTTGTTGTTGTTGTTGTTGTTGTTTCGGCTGCAGTGTGCAGGTGTGTCGCACAAACGCTCCCTGCGTTCTTATAACGGTTTAGTTTAACCTCCGGTTTGCTAGTAAAACTGAATTATGCATCACGAAATGATGCGTGTCTAAAAAGTGTGTCACCAACATGAAAAGTTTGGAAAGCTCTGACCATAATAATGAGCAATGCTGGGCTGCCCATTCTCCTCCCCAAGAGAAGCAGATCCCAGGTAGCTTTCCTGCGGGCTTGAGAGCAACAAGGGAGAAAGCTTATAATCCTACCTCAGCCACCTCTTCTGGAGATTGCCCCAGAGCAGTGAAGACTTCCTTGGAATAGGCCATGTAGAAGCCCTGAAATATATCCAGCGTTTCCTTATCCACCAGAGAGAGATCCATATTGGCTGCTTCTTCGTAGAGCTTCCTCTCGAATTCTGTTATCACTGGCCCAGGCTCAATTAAACTGATGCTGCAGAATGAAAATGAATGAAACAGTAATTGGAACTAATGAACTTGACGATCTGAGCTGAGAGAAAAGGGGGGGGGAGAGAGAGAGAGAGAGAGAGAGAGAGAGAGAGAGAGAGAGAGAGAGAGACTGCCTGCCCTCACTCACATGACTGAGCTTCACCAGCCAGCAGCATGGATTGTGCCTATAGCCCTCTGGCATTCAGGCAGATCACTTCATCCCTGGTTTAACAAACTACTATCTGGGTTTAGCACGTTCTGTCCTGCTCAGACTTGCGCCGATATTGACCTAAAGTACTAGAAGAATGGGCTGTCCGCTTAGGACGTGGGTGGCACTGTGGTCTAAACCACAGAGGCTAGGGCTAGCTGATCATTAGGTCGGCGGTTCGAATCCTCGCGATGGGGTGAGCTCCCGTTGTTCGGTCCCTGCTCCTGCCCACCTAGCAGTTCGAAAGCATGTCAAAGTGCAAGTAGATAAATAGGTACCGCTCCGGCGGGAAGGTAAATGGCGTTTCCGTGTGCTGCTCTGGTTCACCAGAAGCAGCTTAGTCATGCTGGCCACATGACCCGGAAGATGTCTGCAGACAAACGCCGGCGCCCTCGGCCTACAGAGCGAAATGAACGCGCAACCCCAAAGTTGTCCATGAGTGGACTTAACGGTCAGGGGTCCCTTTACCTTTACAGTGGTCCCTCAACTTACGAAATACTCGACATCCAAATTTTTCGACTTACGAACGAAAAAGTGGCAGCACGCCAACGAATTTTTCGACATCCGAATGGAAATCCGATGGCATTTTAGATACGGTTTCCTCAACTTATGAATTTTTCTTTTTAAAACTGCTTCAATGCATTCCTATGGGGAAATCGCTTTTTCGACTTACCAACTTTTCGACCTACGAATGTGCTTTCGGAATGGATTAAATATATATACAGTGGTCGCTCGACTTAGGAGCGACTCGACTTCCGTATTTTTCGACTTCCGAATGACCTCCGGAAGCGAAAAAATGGCTGCTGCTTCCGAAATTTTCAACTTACAAAGAGAAAGCGGTGGCACGATACCTCAACTTACGAAGTTTTGAATGTGGTTTTTTCGACATACCAATTTTTCCCCCGTTCCGAGATGGCGCCTTTGACTTACGAAGATTTCGACTTACGAGCGCACCTTCAGAACAGATTGATTTTGTAAGTCGAGGTACCACTGTATATATAAAATAAATGTTCATAAATGTACAAGGCAAACACATACATAAGTTTATAAATAACGTGTCTGAAACAGTTCAGGAGAACAATCCTGAAGCCATTTTGACACTCCCAAACTGACCTCAAATATTTCTCTGCAAGGAGGAAGGAATTGGGAAAAGCTTTCCAATTGTCTTTGGACTGTAGGGGCTTACACCTCCCTTTTCAAATACAGTCTGGCAAGTATCTGTTAAGCTGAGCACACTATCAATATGCGTAAGAGATTCAGGAACTAAGTATTTACCACCTCAAAGGAATGGCCAGGCTACCCAGAAAAGGAAATCAGATAAGGCATTATCAGGTATCCTGGCAGACAGGAGAGAAGCAACACACACAAATTTCTGCTGGGGACCACCTCTTTCTGTGATGTATGTATGATGTTTTGAGGGGTAGTCTTGAGCTACAGGGTAGGCAATTTCAAAAGTCTGTATAAGAGCTTGCACACCAATGTTCTGGGTTCCTCTCCTCCTTCCCTGCGTGGGGGGAGTGGGGGACCCTGTTACAACAGTTTAATAAAGATCAGGCTTTCTAGCAGCTTTATTTCTCAATATTCTCTGGCTGGCCTCTGTTATTTTCTCCTACTGATAGAGAACCTACTTGAGGACTCTATAGGGGCTCTTGGATACCCCATAAGGGAAAAGGAGCAGTTTTTTTTCTTATAACACTTGGTAAGCAAGACTGACCAAATTCACTGGAGAGAAAACACACTGTGGAGTTAAGGCTGTACTGTATAATTTTGGTTCACCAGCAGTCCTTTTATGTTAACCCTTTCCCCTCAATTCTCAAAAATTTATCTGCCACCAGGGAGTAGTCTATGTGGGCTATATTAATGCTTCTGCGGAAGTTCTGTAGATAAATGAAAATACTTACATCCTGTCTTTCAGTCCACGCCACAAAAATAACATAAAATACAACTAATAAAACAAAAGTGCTAAAACCAGAGAAAATTGTACAGATATTCAGAGAGAGCAGGGGTAAAATGAACTCAAAACAAAAACACTGCCACTAGGAATGTGAATTTAATTAGGACATGTCTCTCATGCCTTCTTTCAACCTTGAAGCCTCAGAGGCACACGAAAGGAAAAGTTTCATTCATCGTCCTCCATGCTAATACTGAACTTGGGTGGTCCTGCACATATCTGTTCGGAAGTGAACTCATATTTTTGGGTGGAAGAGCTACCCAAAAACAAAGTGAGGGTTTCAGTCCTCTTGGGCAAATCGCCAGCTGTACAGGAGAATATGAGTTGGTAAATTATTATTTTTTGGGGTGGGGGAGGGAATAGCTAGTAGGCATCCAGGACCTACAGTGTGTGTGTATAAAAAGAAAATCAGGGCAAGGCACAGAACTGGCCTGCTTGTGTTTTCAACAGCTTACAGTACTCTTGTGGTGTTTCAGACTTAGTGAGCGTCATGGCATGTGAATTGTGTTTGGCGGAACTCAAGAAGCGGCTTCTCAGTGGCGACTGTACCCTGACTTTGGAACCTATCTAACCAATTCATCGATAGGTTGCTCACCAGGGCAAGACTGTCTGAGCATATCACACAAAACCCGGACCGACTGCACTGCCTGCCAATTAGCTTCCGGGACCAACTCAAAGGGCTGGTTTTGACCTATAAAACCTTAAATGGCTCAGGAGGACTGCAGTACTTCAAGGACTGCCTCTCCCCATACAAACCAACCCGCACCCTGCAATCATCCTCTGGGGGCCCTTCTTCATGGGTGTTGTAAGAAATTAAAGTCATATATATATATATATATATATTACACACACACACACACACTATATGGAGCATAGCAGAAATGACCGGGAAGATCCGTGATCCAGAGAGACGACGCGGTGGAAAAAGAATGGGGAAAATTTAAATTGTATTTAAAAGAGCATTGTAAGATTAAACATTAGATATATTTTGAGGATAAGATAGGCTGTAGAGTGGAAGTTAGTTGTATATGATATAAGATGATAAGATTGGTTAAGAGATAGATTTAATTAATTAGATAAGGATACAATATAAGATAAGAGTTTAAAGATATTAATGGATAAGTTGTTGATTGAAAATAGATTAGAATTAGATAGATTTTGGAAGTTACGAAAAAAGTATTCATAAGGGACGCAGAAGAAGGAGACAGGAGGAAGTCCCATTAAGATGTGAGGAAAAATTGATTTATTTTTAGGCAGAAGTAATTTGTTAATGTGTTTTTATTTGTTATTGTTGTTATTGTAGTTGTTTTGTTATTTTTTTTTGTTAAAAATTTAATAAATTATATATATATACACACACACACGTTCGTAAGTGTTCCAAGCAAACAAGGCCACATGTTTGAAGCAGCCCAGGAAGATAGCTTTGACACCATTTTGACTCTCAAAACTGACCAAATGTTTACCAAATGGGTCTCTGCAAGGAAGGAGGGGTGATGGAGATTTAATTGTCCCAGGAATTAAAGAAGATTACCATCTCAAAGGAATGGCCAGGCTACTGAGAAAAGGCAATCAGATAACGCTTTTTCGTGTGATGTAGGTGTGATGTATCTGGGGGATGGGCTTGGGGCTGCTGCTCTTCTGTGATGTATGTATGCGTGAGGTTTCTGGGGGTGGGGCGGACTCCAAGAGGGGATTTTTTGAAATGTCTTTTTAAGGACAGGCAGCCCTTTGTTTGGGGTTCTTCCGTGCTCACCTGTGTGTGAGGAAGGTACCCTGTTGCAACAGAACAATAAAGATCGAAGCTTACTAGCTGCTTTGCTTCTAATTATTCTCTGGTTGCCCTCTGTTTTTTACTCCTACCGATGGAGAACCTGCAAAGGACTTTACAAGGGCTCTTGTGTACCCCATAAGGGAATAAGGCCAGATTTTTTTCTTACAACATGGGCCTCCTCCATGAGAGGTCCAGAGGGTGGCAACAGAAGAACAGACCTTTTCGGCTGTGGCTCCTAGTCTGTGGAATGCACTCCAAAGGGCACTGGGTGAAAACATTTCTCTTGACCAGGCCTTTGGCTGATTAACATTATGTGGCCTTCTTTGGGGGGGTTTGTTTGTTACAGGTTTGTTTTTGTTTTATTCTGTATTTAGGGTTGCCAGGTGTCCGCTATTTGAGTGGACAGTCCACTTTTTTCACATTATGTTCACTATTTTTTTTCAAAAAATAGAGGACATTTTTTTATTCAAAAGCTTTATGATGAAATGGTATTTTAATATGTGTTAAAATGTTTGTAAGAAAATATATAATTTAATACACACACACGTCCACTATTTTTTGGAAGCAGACCTGGCAACCCTATCTGTATTTTGTGTTCTCATTTTGTATTTTTATGTTGTGAACACGATCTTTGGATGGGCGGTATAAACAATAATGATGGCGACGATAATATAACCTTCCCCCATTTAAGCAGGCATTGTCCTTACTGAACTGATTTGTTTGGCTTTGCTGTTCTGTTATTTAAACTTAAACACATTTTTAACTTGTTGCTCCTGCTATCTTATCTTTTATCTACAGTACTCTTTTGCTCTTTTATTATTTTTTCGTTTAGAAATACCGACAGAGCACTTAACTACAAAATTCTCTAAGCAGTTTACCATGTTATGGCTTATTATGTTAATTGTTAAGCGTACTGGTAACTTTTTAACTACGTACTTTACTGTCAGCTGCCTTGGGCATTGTCTAGGGAAAGGTTTATTTATTTAACAAATAAAAGGAAAAAAAAAACCCTTCTTGCACTGCATGGGCAGATTTCAGGAAGGGGAGGGAAAAGAAAAAGGACACTTTCCCCTTTGCAAACATCCAGATGCCCCCCCTACAAATATATAGCAATTAAGTGTTCCAGTTTAGAGCTGAACCTGAGCTCAGATATAATAATGCAGCAGGAAGTTGGTTTCTAGGCAGGAAAGACCAAACGGAAGTGTCCTTCCAAAAAAGCTGTTTGCCCTCCTCCCAAGAAGGCCAAACATAAGAAAGTAAGAAATGTAAGGACAAAGAGAAGAACCTAAGAAGGGCCTGCAGGATCAGGCCAATGGCCCACCTGGTCCAGCATCTTGTTCTCACAGTGGCCAACCAGATGCCTGTGGGAAACCCACAACAGGTAAAGGTAAAAGGTAAAGGACCCCTGGATGGTTAAGTCCAGTCAAAGGCAACTCTGCGGTTGCGGCGCTCATCTCGCTTTCAGGCCGAGGGAGCCGGTGTTTGTCCACAGACAGCTTTTCCGAGTCATGTGGCCAGCATGGCTAAACCGCTTCTGGCGCAACGGGACACCGTGACAGAAGCCAGAGCGCACGGAAACACAGTTTCCCTTCCCGCCGCAGCGGTACCTATTTAGCAACTTGCTAGGTTGGTAGGAGCTGGGACCGAGCAACGGGAGCTCACACCGTCACAGGGATTTGAACCGCCGACCTTCCGATCAGCAAGCCCAAGAGGAACAGTGGTTTAGACCACAGCGCCATCCAAGCCCCTCCCACAACAGGACCCAAACACAAGAGCCCTCTCCCCTCCTGTTGCTTCTAGCAACTCGTATTCAGAAGTATGGCTGCCAACAACTCTCAAGGCAGAGCACAGCCTTAACGGCTACTAGCCATTGATAGCTTATCCTCTGATAATTTGTCTCTTTTAAAGGCATCTAAGGGACGCGGGTGGCACTGTGGGTTAAACCACAGAGCCTAGGGCTTGCCGATCAGAAAGTTGGCTGTTCGAATCCACGCAATGGGGTGAGCTCCCGTTGCTCGGTCGCTGCTCCTGCCAACCTAGCAGTTTGAAAGCACATCAAAGTGCAAGTAGATAAATAGGTACTGCCTGGTGGGAAGGTAAACGGCGTTTCCGTGCGCTGCTCTGGTTTACCAGAAGCAGCTTTCTCATGCTGGTCACATGACCCGGAAGCTGTACGCCAGCTCCCTCGGCCAGTAATGCGAGATGAGCGCCGCAACCCCAGAGTCGGACACAACTGGACCTAACAGTCAGGGGTCCCTTTACCTTTACCTTAAGTTAGTGGCCAGCACTGCCTCCTGTGGGAGAAAGTGCCATAGTTCAGCTATGCGCTTCATGAAGTTATCCGTCCTGAATCTTCCAACATTCAGTTTTGTTTGATGTTCACGAGAAAAGGGGAGGAAAACCATCTTTTCTCTATTCAGTTTCGCTGCACCATGCATAATTTTATACACTTCTATCATGACACCTCTAAACAAATAAGTCCCAAACTCTGCAACTGTTTCTCATAGGGGACTCGCTCCATCCCCTTGTGCATCTTGGCTGCCTTGTTCTTAACTTTTCCCCAGTCTGACAATATCATTATCGAGGGGAGGCAATCAAGCTGGCTAGAGCACGGAAGACAAATGCTCCTGTTAGGGGTACCCAAAAACATTTGATTGCAGGTGCCCCCCATTATTCTTATCTAACTTATCAACGTCTCTCAGTAAAAAAAATTCCCCTTTTGCTTAAGCGTCATACGCAGCCAGCGTATACCCTTTACAAAAAAAAACCAATTCATGGTGTGCCCTTTTATTACTGCCCTCCCCTACGCATGTCCAGAACTGTATAGATGCCTCTGTTATTTGTTATATAAAGCCTCTCACTGTGGAAAAGGAATGCTGCAAATTTGCTGATCTTAGTGCCACTGGGAACATGAATAACTTGCATCTGGGCGAAAGGGAGGACTGGCATAAGGGATGTGTATACACAGACAGACCTCCTAATCTAAGGATAGAGAGGGAAAAAGAGGCCTCTGTGTGCATGCTCTTTGCCTGCTGTGGGCTGGATACACATGGAAACAAGTCCCAAAGATCTCAATGGGATTTTCTTCCAACCAGACGTGTGTAGGGTTGGGCATTAAAGCATCTCCCCCCCCACCCACCCACTAACCGGAAGCTTCCAGCATTTACCGGTAAGTAATGTTCCATGCTCCCTAGCACCTGTAATCTAGTTTGTTAAAACATCTCCTCTAGATTCTAAGACCTTTTAGGAATTCCTCTAATGAATTTAAGAACTTTTGCAAGGCTGGTGGGCTCCTGCTGATCAAGCCTTTTCCATCGTCGTCTTTTAAGGTGCCCAAATCAGCTTCCTGTCACTACAGGGCAGATCTAGGTATCTGAACCATTTATGTAGACTTTCTTTTTGGATAGGCCTTTAATGACTAGTGGTCTGTTGATCCGTTTTAATGCTGACTCTTGGTCTTGGTCTTGGTCTTGCCTTTCTGTGCATAATTTGTGCTGTTAAAATATCTCCTGTGGGAGATCAAACCTTGCCTTGGAAATCTAACAGGACAACCATTTCAAAAAGTGGCGTGTTGATTTCTGCGCAAACAAAAGGGACAGAACTGTGAAGAATCACTGTTTTTTCCATTAAACGCCTGCAAAAGAAGTACATGGGACAGAACATTTATGTACGAGGTTAAGTTATTATAAGAATCTTCAAAAAAGTTGTAAAATAAAACAAAAACTCTGCTAAATTTTTATGCAGTATGGGAATCAGAGAGCAAACCATCAGAATGCTGAAAGAGAAGCCAATTCTTTTTCGGTGGGAGGAGGAGAGGGGAACAAGGGACTCATTAGTTAATTACTGCCCTGTGTGTTTAAATTTATACTTCTTTGTGCATGTGTAAATCACCTTATACCTGATACCCTCTAGATCCTTTTGGACTACGATTCCCATCATCCTTGATGCTGAGTGGAGATTATGGGAGTTGAAGTCCAACTACACTAGTGGCCAAAATTGTGGAAACCTTTTGGAAAAAGTGTTATTTCCGAAGGTTTGATGGTTCAGAACACCACTTTTTTAGATTAATGCCATAAAATTATATATCAACGGAAAGATAATTTAATGAAGAATGTAATGCAACAAAGTTTGTTCAGTTATCTGTATTCTATCAAAAGTTATAGCCAAATAACCAGAAAAAGGAAACACAACTTGCTTAGGTTGATATGCAGTAGATTTATTTGATGTAGTGCAATTATTACCCATATATTTTTTATTACATAATGATAAATCTTGTCAGATTAAATTTTTAGAATATATTTTAGATTGTATTTCTGATCGATTCTATGTTTTAAATATGTGTGTGCTGGTCGTTGACCGCAATAAATTTTATTTATTTTTTTGTTGTATCAATGGAAAGATAATTTAACGGAGAATGTAATTCACCTGATTGGCTCTCTAAACTATAGCTGTCAACTTTCCCTTTTTTTGCAGGAAATTCCCTTATTCCAGCACCGTTTCCCATTGCAAAAAAAGGGAAAGTTGACAGCTCTGCTCTAAACACTCATGCTCATTGGCCACATTCAAACAAATGAAATCTACTGCATATCAACCTAAGCAAGTTGTGCTTCCCTTTTCTGGTTATTTGGCTATAACTTTTGATAGAATACAGATAACTGAAGAAACTTTGTTGCATTACATTTTTCACTAAATTATCTTTCCACTGATATCTAATTTTATGGCATTACCCCATCATAATAAGTGGTGTTATGAGCCATCAAACCTCGTAAATACACTTTTCCCAAAAGGTTTCCACAATTTTGGCCACTAGTGTACATCTGAGGGGGCAAAAGGGCGCAGACAACCGTGAGCAAGGCAGACCAAAGAACTGATTCACCAGGGCTGCTTCCTCCCACACTACACTAACCTGTTTGCGCAAGAGTCTAGCTCAGTGGTAGGAGAATCCCAGCCATGATGTCTCACAATCCCCCAATACTTACTTGACCCCAAATTTCAGGGCCTGCAGGGCCAAGCTCTCGCAGAAACCTTCCACAGCAAATTTGGAGGCGCAGTAGATGTCGTTGAAGAGGAGACCTAAAGGGAATGGAGTGTTGGCGTGAGAGGTGTAAAATAACTGTGGAGAAAGATGGTTCCTCTGCATGTCCTCTTGCTCCAGAATTGGGATAGGGGAACTGTGGGCCTTCGAGGTGTTGCTGAGCTGCAGCTCCCATCATCGCCGACCATTGGGCTATGCTGCCTGGGGCCGATGCAACTTCTGGACGGTCGCAGGTTCCCCATCCCTGTTCTGGGCATGGGGGGACAATCGTAAGAAACACCACAACAAACAGAAACCGTTTGCCAGTCAGGAGCAGAGCTGCCAACATTTTTACTGCCCCAGCTCCTGTGCTTTTAACAATAGGGGCAACACACAGAAGTAAAGCAGGGGAAGTTTTTCCCAGTATGGAAATAGTGATGGGAAACCAACATTTACTTGTATTTTTTTATTTACAGTGGTACCTCGGGTTGCGGACACGATCTGTTCCGGGGTGCCGTTCGCACCCCGAAAAGTCCGCATCCTGAGCGGCACGCTTCTGCACATGTGGCAAACGCACAGCAAACGTAACCTGAGGTGTGACTGTATTTATTCCAGATTGCTTTTAAAAGCACAGGATCAGGGTTGGTGAAATAGGTGGCAACGCTAGTCAGAATCATGGGCATAGCCAGAGGGGCAGCTGTCTCCCCCCAATCAAGTAATTAAATAAAAATACTTAACTAACTGACCAACTGTGTCACTGATAACTCAGTTCTGCCCCCCCCCAATAAATCCTGGCTATGCCTATGGTCAGAATGTGGGAGTTTGCCCAAAACACCCATTCCAGGGGAGGAAGGAAATAATCTAGCTAGCATTAAAGTACCACCTCATTCATTAGGCCGATTAAGTAAAACAGCAGGAATGGGCAATTTATTTTATGAGCAGCAATTAAAAAGAAATTAGCTTGATCAGGCAATAGGAAACAACAACAAAGCAGACATTGCTTTGCAAGGTATTCCACGATACCATCTGAGAGAACAACAAGGAAAAGAAGGATGGGCTTTTAGGTTCAAAAAAAAAAAAGTCTTTCGGGAAAGAGCTAAAGGCTCCTATGCAATGCACGTATTAGAAATCTTTTTTATGCGATTTTACAAGAGTAGTCATCAGCAGAAGGTGCTGAACTGTTGGATAAATCTATGAAGGATGTTAAATTACTTTCCTGGTACCTCCTGGAGCTCAGAAAAGACCCCCCCTCCATGTATGCAATCTTAGGCCCGCTCCCCCTTTGTTGTGGTCCCTTTTTCCTGCTGTGCACAAATTTTATTTTCAGAATTTGCCTTCACCTCTTTGCCCTATAGCAATGAAGGACCATAGCTCAGTGGGCAGAGCATCTGCTTTGCATGCAGACGACGCCAGGTTCAACCCCCAGCATCTGCAGGTAGGGCTGAGAAAGGTCCTGGTCTGGAGAGATGCTGCCAGCCAGTGCAGGCAAAACTGAGCTAGATGCTTCCTGCGCAGGCCCCTTCGTACCATGTTCCAGGTCCACACTGTGTCACACTACTGTGCCGGGATGATAAGGTGATCGGCACGGGGGCAAGAAACTGGCCTCCGTTCATAGGAGGGAGTTAGCTCTGATGGGCTTTTTGTGTTCTGCCTGTGGCATTCACTGTGGTCCCAACAGGAGAGGAATGTGTGGAGCATGGAGGTTGCTTTGGCAGAACAATACAGGACAACCAGCTCACCTAAAGATTACTGTTAGGCAGATGTTTGTATTCTCCTAAAGTGAAAGAGAGAGAAAGGCGTGGTTTCAAGAACAGAAGGGTGGCAGGCCAGGCATTATGGGGAACACCATTCAAAGGCTGTAGGAGGTTATTTAAAAATGGCTTGAGGTAGGGAATGAATGAATGAATTTATTATGGTCACAGACCAGAAATACGGACATATACAGCAATAGAGAACATGTATACATACATACATGCACTCTGGGTGGCTCACAGCATATATCAGAACATGCTAAAACATCAAACATTAAAACTTCCCTAAACAGGGGTGCCTTCAGATGTCTTCTAAAAGTCAGGTAGTTGTTTACTTCCTTGACCTCTGAAGAGAGGGCACCACTACCGAGAAGGCCCTCTACCTGGTTTCCTGTAACCTCGCTTCTCACAGTGAGGGAACCAGCAGAAGACCCTCAGGGGAGGACCTCAGTGTTCGGGGTGAACAGGCACTATAAGCTAGTGCACGGTAAATAATACAGATATAAAACAATTAAAGTATGTAGGCTAAGACCTTAACCGCTAATTTAAAATATGCATATTAAGACATTGGCCATTAGATTCATTCAGAGCTCGTCTCCTAAGTTTTATAGCAGCAGCACAGAATGTGGCCATCTCTGGTTCCATGACCTCTATTAGATATTTTAATTAGTGGTCACCTGATCTGCTTGGGGTTCATTGCATAATTGGAGTGATAAATATCGAAGTAGGGAGAGATCGGAGGAAAGGCCATGGAACAGTTGACAGACCATGTGCTTTGTCTGCACAAGGTTCCAGGTATATTCATCCTGGCAATGGCAGCTAAAAAAATCAAGGGGACTGAGAAAGACCAAAGAGCCACTCTCAGTCAGAGCAGACAAGTGTCTTATGTTCCAAAGGGGAGAAATGAACTCTTATTTAGAAGGCTTTCGAAATAGAAGGAATCTACTTCTGCCCTGTTGTCTTCCTTCCTCCAGAGCTCACCTCACCATCATCCTGTGGGTCAAACAGCAGCCCACCTTCTGGCTGAGCCTCACCTTGCAAGCCCAGGACGCTGCTCATCACGACGACATGTCCCTGTCGTCGGCGCTTCATGCCGGGGAAGACTTCTTGGATAAGGCGCACCAAGCCAAAGAAATTGGTATCAAAGAGCTGCTGCATTGAGGCCATGCTCTGGCTTTCGACCGGTCCAATCATACCTAAACCAGCGTTGTTCACTGCAAGGGAAAGCAGTCAGTTAGCAACAGCGAACAGTGGTGCTTTTTCAGATATAATAATAATAATAATAATAATAATAATAATAATAATAATTTATTTATTTATCCCCAGCCACTCTGGGCGGCTCCCAACAGAATACTAAAAATATGATTAAACATTAAAAACTTCCCTAAACAGGCCTGCCTTCAGATGTCTTCTAAAAGTCAGATAGTTGTTTATTTCCTTGACATCTGGTGGAAAGTAACCTCACTTCTCACAGAAGGCCCTTGGAGCTGGACCTCAGTGTCCGGGCTGAACGATGGGGGGTGGAGACGTTCCTTCAGGTATACTGGGCTGAGGATATCCTTGCTGGAGGCATCTTCCATCAGCGGAGATACCGGTAATGAAAGAATGGCATTCATTCTGCCATTTACCTTTCACCAACCTCTAGATGCTGCGCAGCTGGATACCTGGTTTAGCAACCAGTTGCTCCTTGAAGGGCTAATGTCCCACAGTTTGAGCTACAAGGCTCCTGCTGAAACACACCACTTCCAGCTGAGGATTCCCGTGACCGTCTGGGCCTGTTGCAATATTGTGCTCACAGGGTTTATGCTCACGGGTTTGCCTGCTTCACCGTGAGCACAGATTACATCTTGCCCTGTCCTCATTCAACCTGCTTGCGAAGGCCTTCACAATGGGGTGGAGCCCCACAATCTGTACGTCTAATGAAGCGCTCATGCAAGTGTTTTTTTGCGTGAGGAAAAAAGACACACTGGATTGCTTCAGCTCCAGATTGCACCTGCCAAATGAGTTGCGAGAACTGGAGTAATCTGTACTCCATACAGTGGTTTCGTGAAGTGGCTTAATCCACAGTGGGCAATACGAGATACTTGTTGGATCCAAGTCCAATCCGTAGTGAGGATGACAATTTAGCCACAGCTGACTGGGCCCAGCATTACACAGGCCCATCTGTGCCAAAACAATATCACGATTGTATAGACTAGCAGGTCTTGCGAGAAAACCAAAACTGCCCACTTTGCAGCAGGAGGGAGCTACCTGTAGTCTGTTACACGGGCATTTATTACAGTACACTGACCGATAAGAGAGAACGCAAAGTGTAAAATACAAAACCAAGGCTTCAAGAATACAAAATTATAAAAAATGACAAGGTAAAGTCAAACGGTCATAGCCGATCCAAGAGACAACGACATTCAGGCAGTCAGCCATCAGCTCAGAAATAAATTTACTGAGAAGATACTTAAAAGAATTTCTAGATACCAACCAGGAAACAATCTCATAAAGAAAATGCATAGCGATTCTCTGATAACATGATTTTAAAAAGAACACACAGGAGATCTTTCCCACCTCAGAGGAATTATATCGATGTACGAAACAAACTTTTAAGAGATTCGCCATCTAAGAACTTTGAGAGCCAAATTTTCAAATGGCCGCAATAAAACAGCTCTACTGTATTTAGGTCTTGATGAAAGATTCAAATAAAGGCATATAATTGTTAAAAGCAGACCAAGTCAGGCTTAAACAGCATGGCTTACGTGGTCTGCTAGCTAATGCATATAGCTGCCACACTCTCATATCCTTTATTCTCTGTTTACCCAAAGATTTGGCTTGCTCTACTTCCAGTGTCAGCAGATAAAAGCAGAAAAGCCAACAATGTAATTTCTCCCCATTAAGCTCACATTTCCATAAAGACCAAGAGAGTTTAACCAGCACCTGATGTGCCAAAGACCTGAAGGAACTAAAGGAGTAAATTTGTAGCTAATAAATAACAAAACTTATCCATGCTGTGCTACTTAATGAGCTAAGACCAGCTTCTAAATTAAGGATATCAATGGCAACACATTTAGGTAGGTAAGAGGTAAAGGTAAAGGACCTCTGGACGGTTAGGTCCAGTCAAAGGCGACTATGAGGTTGCGGCACTCATCTCGCTTTTAGGCCAAGGGAGCCGGTGTTTGTCCACAGACAGCTTTCCGGGTCATGTGGCCAGCATGGCTATAAACTGTTTCTGGTCCAACGGAACACCATGATGGAAACCAGAGCACACGGAAATGCCATTTACCTTCCCGCCGCAGCGGTACCTATTTATCTACTTGCACTGGTGTGCTTTCGAACTGCTAGGTTGGCAGGAGTTGGTACAGAGCATCGGGAGCTCACTCTGTCGCGGGGATTCGAACCGCTGACCTTCCAATCAGCAAGCCCAAGAGGCTCAGTGGTTTAGACCACAGCACCACCCACATTTAGGTGCGCCTCTAAGGGTTGAACTCCTTCTTTAAAAAGTCCTCAAAACCAATACTGAGGCTGCAGGGGAACAGTTTTCCTACCAAGCACATCCACCCTGCGCTGGGGGATGGTGTCCACACAGCGTCGGATCGATTCCTCACTGGTCACATCCATCTCCTTGATTTCCAGAGTCTTCTCCAGCACAGGCCCTGCATGCTTCTCCAGTTCTTGACTCTTCTCCAAATTCCTCATGGTGGCAATGACTAGGGAGTGAGGGGAAAGAGTTACATGACACCACTGGGATATTGAGGGTGAGGGGTGAGTTCTTTCAGGAATACTCAAAGCTGTGGGGTTGAGCAGGGGGCAGGCACCCTTGGACTCTTCTTTGGTCTTGGTCATGGTGGCTACTTTGGAATCTGCTGGATTGATTGCTTCTGTCGACAGGTGTCTTTTGTGCAGGTACTGTAACAAGCTGTGATTACAGGTAAGACCTCTGCCTTACAGCAGGTGCTTCTAATCTCAACTCATTACATACAGTGAAGATACCCGGTAGCCTGACATCTGTCTGGTTGATAGGGGATCAAATACTTATTTCACTCATTATAATGCACATCAATCTCTGACTTTTGTCTTCTGGGTTTCTGGGGTTTTTCCTGTTGTTATTCTGTCTCTCACAGCTACAATAAAGCTACCATTAAAATTACGGACTGCTCACTTCTTCGTCAGAGAGCAAACGGGCAAATTTAGCAGGGGATCAAATACTTTCCCCCTCACTCAAAACAAAATAAAATAAAAAATTCTTTCCAGTAGCACCTTAGAGACCAACTAAGTTTGCTCTTGGTATGAGCTTTTGTGTGCATGCACACTTCTTCAGATACACTCTAAGAAATGTTGATCTAGTGTATCTGAAGAAGTGTGCATGCACACGAAAGCTCATACCAAGAACAAACTTAGTTGGTCTCTAAGGTGCTACTGGAAAGAATTTTTTATTTTATTTTGTTTTGACTATGGCAGACCAACACGGCTACCCACCTGTAACTTTCCCCCTCACTGTACTCCTCTGTTAGGGAAGGCATCTAACAACACTCAAAGGTGTCCAGGATACCAAACATTAACTGTAGCATCCAAAGCCATGTTCCGCTTCAGGCTGCAGGTGCGAGACTGAATGCTTAGTGTCTCCACCAAAGTGGAAGGGGCAGAAGCCAGAGACCTGCACACGTGAGTTTTCCTCACTGCATATAGGAAAACTAACTTGTCAGGAAGAAAACAAGCCTAGGACTCATCAGGGAAATGGCTTCTCAACCCAGCCTTGCAAATAAGTTCACAAAAATTGAAAGGCCAGGGCATTTTTCAGCCACAACTTGCCAGTACTCAGTCCTGGCACCTCCCTTCTGGCTCAACGGGACACCATGACAGAAACCAGAGCGCATAGAAACGCCATTTACCCTCCTGCCGCAGCAGTACCTATTTATCTACTTGCACTGGTGTGCTTTCAAACTGCTAGGTTGGCAGAAGCTGGGACAGAGCAACGGGAGCTCACCTCATCGTGAAGATTCAAACCGCTGACCTTCCGATCAGCAAGTCCAAGAGGCTCAGTGGTTTAGACCACAGCGCCACCCGCTTTATATACTCTTACACCAGTGCCAAAGTTTTGCATGTTTAAACTGCAGTTGCCTTTGAGACATCCACACCCCATTGTAGAACCTGAAAAGCACCTCTGGGTGCAATGCCTGGCAGGGACTGAATGCGGATAGTAGACTCAGGAATGAAGAATGGGATTCCATTGCTCTGATTCTTCCAAGGAGCTGCACTGTTCCCTCCCCGCTCCCTGTCAACTGGTCCCTGGATCCCGGCAGCTCCTCACCTCGGAATCGCTTCAACTCGTCTCTGGCCAGACGCACCGCCAGGGCGAGGCCTATGCCGGAGGAGCAGCCTGTCACGAGTACATTTCGAACGGCCATCTTACTGCCTGCGGAAGGGAGAGGAGGAAATCAGAGGAAATCCTGAGGAAGTGTGGGGAGAACCATGGTAGACGGTTCAAAGGATGCTAGGATTGGATCTCTTTACTCTGACCGTTTCTGGAAGATCAGTGCTGGAGAGAGATCAAGCTGTCCCAACTCAAATGCCGCCTCTGCCAGGAATGTTTTAAGTGCTCTGAACACTTAAAAAACAAGTCCGTGCTAAGTATTATTGTGGAAGCAACACAGGTGCGGATGACATGGCAGCTACAGTCCTACCCACAACACCAAATAATGGACCACGGGATAGAAAGGAAATTGCAACACTTGTGACTAGGTGAAAAAGAGGACAGAGTAACTTTTACGTTTCTGGTGTCAATGACTGTTTCAAGGTCATTCCCCCTAAAACAGGGGGAGCTAACATGGTGCCCTCCAGCTGTTGCTGGATTATACCTGTATACTACCCAGGATTTGACAGGGAGATATTTGAATAAAAGAGGCAGCGTTTTCTCCCCCCCTAAGCTTGTTTTCAAGACGCCTTGCAAGGCCACAGAACCCTGTGTAATAGATATTACAATGAAAATTGGTCCATACATTTAGGGCACAATAATCCTTTAAAGCTTCCAACACTGACTTCCTCCCCACACCCCTTTTATGAAACAGAAAGGCATGCAAAATATATTGCGGTTCGGTATCTGCATTACTTCATATACAGCCCTCAAGATCACGAGGTGGTTTGCAATATTAAAAACACAAAAATGCACGGCATCACAACAAACGGAAACAATAACCCCTGCCCCCCAATTTAAAAGGCCATATATTGTTTAATTAGCCAAAGGCCTGGGGAGAAGAGCATCGCTTTTGCTGGCACATAAAGATATGTGATGAAGGCGGCAGGTGAGCCTTCTGGGGGGAGAGTTTTCCACAAGCAAGGATCCACCACAGAAGAAGAGGCGCTTTAAATGTTGTTGTTGTTGTTGTTGTTGTTTAGTCGTGTCCGACTCTTCGTGACTTCATGGACCAGAGCATGCCAGGCACTCCTGTCTTCCACTGCCTCCCGCAGTTTGGTCAAACTCATGTTAGTAGCTTCGAGAACACTGCACCTTTTCCTGAAAGGAAGCCCCACTGAATAAAGTGCGACTTCCAAGTTATCCTAAATAATGCTGGAGCTGTTTACCGCAAACAGTTCTTAGTCTACTGCATGGGTAGGCAAACTAAGGCCCGGGGGCCAGATGCGGTCCAATCACCTTCTAAATCCGGCCCGCGGACGGTCCGGGAATCAGCATGTTTTTACATGAGTAGAATGTGTGCTTTTATTTAAAATGCATCTCTGGGTTATTTGTGGGGCATAGGAATTTGTTCATAGGTTTTTTTTCAAAATATAGTACTACCCCCCACAAGGTCTGAGGGACAGTGGAAGGGCCCCCTGCTGAAAAAGTTTGCTGACCCCTGGTCTACTGTCACTAGGTAGCACTTCCTGCTCCAAACTGGGAATGGGTGGCCAGCAGTCATAACCCTTGCAGCAGTCTGATTTGCCAACAGAGCAACCTGGGCAGAACCAGGGAGAGAGACTAGTAACTTTTGACACACACACACACACCCCCGAGACTTGAGGGTGTAGATTGCAGAGCACATCAGCTTTCTTCCCGTTTTTACCCTTTTAGCATAACCAATAGATTCCTCCTCTGCTTGTGAGCCTCTTCTCTCCTTCTTCAAAGTGGAAATCAGATTATTACTCTAACATTATTTCAGAGAGCTCTATAATCCATTTATGTGCATTGCTCTTAGTAAAACGACCCTGCCTGTATTCCGTACAGCACAAAAGGCAAGCGCTGAACTAGACCAAACACAGCTTTGGGTCGTCCCTGGAGCCTGCATCTCACGCCACCCAGTCTGGCTGCTCCTTTGTCACCCTTGCCCAGTCCATTTTTCCACCACACTCTCTATCCTCATAGTGCACATTTTCAGTTGGGATTATTAATGCTGTATTTAAACAGTACATCCCTCAAATAAGAAAACAGGGGCGCTATTATATACATTATATGCCGAGTTCCAAGGCCTAAAATGCTGCTGTGACTTGTTCAAGCTCCCACATGGAATTTCAGACTAACCTGAGATGTGTCTGTGCTAGTTTTCCACTGCAGATTAGGTCAGTGGTCATCGGAAATATCTCCAATGCACTTTAGCTGCCTGCACCGGCTAGATGAAGCATATGGTGTGCTGTTACCACTCAAGACATATTCCCCCTGCTTCATCCTTCAGCATTACAGAAGAGGGTTTGGAAATAAAGCTTCCAGATCAAGGACCAGGACCAGTCCCTTTGCACACAACCTGGTTCAACAGGTGAAGTTTGCTGGATGGGAGGAGTCTGTGTGGTCTTCTCCAATCTAGCTGGGTACCATGGGGTCTTTTCCACAGGACCTACTGGTGTGATTGTCCTCCAGATACCTGCTGGACTACAATTCACATCACACCTAACCACTGGTCAAGCTTTATGAGGAAGAGTTGAGGGAGTTGGGTATTGTTTAGCCTGAAGAAGACTGAGAGCTGTATGACAGCCATCTTCAAATATCTGAAGGTCTGTCACATAGAAGGTGGAACAAGCTTAGTTTTCTGCTGCTCCATAGGGTAAGACCCAAACCAATGGATTCAAATTGCAAGAATCATATAGAATAAGAGGGTAAGAGCTGTCTGACAGTGGAATAAACTCCCTGGGAAGGTGGTGCACTCTCCTTCGTTGGGAGGTTTTTAAACAGAGATTGGATGGCCATCTGCCAGGGATTCCTTAGCGGTGATTCCTGCACTGCAGGGGGTTGGACTAGATGACCCTTGGCGTCCCTTCCAACCCTGCAGTTCTATTCTTCTATGAGATCTGTGCAAAAAACAAGATGCTAAGGCACGAGTGCTCAGGGGAGAAACAGTACCCAGCAAACAGAATAATAATAATAATAATAATAATAAAAAATTGTTATTTATACCCCGCCCTTCCCAGCCAAGAAACTGGGCTCAGGGCGGCTAACACTAATTAAAATCACAGTAAAAACATAAACACAATCAATTTAAAATAACAGATTAAAATACAAATTTAAGTGTATGATGAGGGGTGGTCCAAGACTGCATTTGGGTTACAAACCCCTCCCCTCCCTCCCAGCCAGAGCTGTCAACCTTCCTTTGTTTTTTTGCAATGGGAAATGGCGCTGGAATAAGGGAATTTCCCGCAAAAAAGGGAAAGTTGACAGCGGTGCTCCCAGCTGCATATTTGTTGGTGTGTTGCAAAGAAAATAAAATGCTTTAGAGCTACTTGTACAAAACAAAGTCTTGGCCTGGAGAAAATGTGGAAGCATCTTGATGTCCCAAATTATATTGAGGGTTGCTAACTCACAATTCCTTAATTACACGGACATCAACTGCTGTGGCTATGCCATCTGCGGCGATTCAAAGCTTGGTGGTAGGAGTACAGGCTATATTTACAGCCCATTGACCATCAGTAGAAAGTAACAGAACATAAAATACATAAGATTGTTAAAAGGAAGGAGAGACCCAGGTAAGCAATCAGGGCTTGTCTGAAGGAAATTAAAACATTTAGAAATTTTGCAACTTGCTTAGCAATTTAAAACAAAACATGAGTTCTCCAATAATATGGTCAACAGAGACTTGGAAGACTGTCCTTGCAAAACATGCCCACAAAAAGTGGCCTGGACTGTGGCACTTTGTAGGCTCCTGGTGGTACAGATATATCAATGCTTATTTTGGACGCACACCCACATTTTATTAATACAGTACTGGTAATTACTGGCATTGGATAGCATGCTTAAGAGTGACTTTGTCCCCCAAGTGAAACGCTAGAGCACTGTAGGGGATGGTCTCCCAGTGTTGTGGGTGCATCATGTGGGGTGCCCTAAGTTTAAGATAAAGGGACCCCTGACCATTAGGTCCAGTCGCGGACGACTCTGCGGTTGCGGCGCTCATCTCGCTTTATTGGCCGAGGGAGCCAGTGTACAGCTTCCGGGTCATGTGGCCAGCATGACTAAGCTGCTTCTGGCAAACCAGAGCAGCGCGTTTACCTTCCCGCCGGAGCAGTACCTATTTATCTACTTGCACTTTGATGTGCTTTTGAACTGCTAGGTTGGCAGGAACAGGGACCGAGCAACAGGAGCTCACCCCGTCACGGGGATTCGAACCGCCGACCTTCCAATCGGCAAGCCCTAGGCTCTGTGGTTTAGACCA